>JARQOD010007048.1:0-40454 GCA_033576555.1 Oophaga sylvatica | reverse complement strand
AATTCAATAGCGCAGTCATAGCTCCTATGGGGAGTTAAGGATGCAGATTTACTTTCGCTAAACACATCAGAAAAATCAAACAAAAAGTCAGGAACATCCTGAGCTTGGGGGAGGCAGAAAAAACAGGAGTGTTGGTATTAACACATTGGCAGCCCCAACTGGTTACAGACACAGATTTCCAATCCAAAACAGGATTATGAGACTGTAACCAAGGGAAACCCAGCACGATAATGTCGTGCAGATTATATAGAACCAAAAATTTGCAGCTCTCCTGGTGATCAGGTTCAACCCTTATTATCACCTGAGTAGAAAACTGGGGTTTATTCTCAGCCAAAGGGGTAGAATCGATCCCCAGTAGGGGAATAGACTTCTGTAGGGGTATCAAGGGAAACCCACAACGTTTAGCAAAATCATAATCCATCAGGTTAATAGCTGCTCCAGAATCAACGAAAGCCTGAGCAGAAAATGAGGACAGAGAGCATATCAGAGTGACAGTTAATAAAAACTTAGTCTGAACACTACCCAAGACAACTGAGCGTGCAAAACGTCTTCCCCGCTTAGGGCAGACTGAAATAGCATGAGAGGTATCACCACAGTAGAAACATAACCTATTGCGCTTTCGAAACTCATGACGCTGTGCCCCAGACACCACTCCATCACACTGCATGGGCTCAGAAGCTGGCTCACAAGGCAACACCACTCCACGCATACTTCTACGCTCACGCAAACGTTTGTCAATTTGAATCGCTAATGACATAGAATCATTGAGACCAGAGGGGACAGGGAATCCCACCATAACATCCTTTACATTATCCGACAGACCCTTCCGGAAAAGGGCCGCCAAAGCGTCATCAGTTCCATTTGGTCAGGACTGCCCACCTACGGAATCTCTGACAGTATAACTCAGCGTCATCAAGCCCCTGATTTAATGCCAACAAGGCTTTTTCAGCTTGATCAGTGACATTAGGCTCATCGTACAATAACCCCAAAGCCTGAAAAAACGCATCAACATCACTCAAAACAGGATCCCCAGGTATCAGGGAAAAAGCCCAATCCTGAGGATCGCCGCGCAGGAGAGAGATGATAATTTGAACCTGCTGCGCTGCGTTTCCTGAGGACTTAGATTTTAAGGCAAAAAACAATTTACAATTATTTTTGAAATTCTGAAACTTAGATCGATCCCTAAAAACAAATCTGGCATGGGGATCCTAGGTTCCACAACCGGCAACCCTGCAAGATAGGTAGCAATACTCCGAACTTCAGTGGCAAGCTGATCCACACGGCCAGACAACTGTGCAAACTCCATTGGGAGAAAAGATCCTCCCCAGCACCCAGAGATACAGAGGGAAAAAAAAAAAAAAATGCAACAAACAGAAAAATATCTCTGACAACTCTGACAACCTTTTTTCTATCACAATAATTTTTTCCCTTCTGTGAGTACCATACAATTTTCAATTTTTAGGCCGGTGATACTGTTATGTTTCGGTAGCTGAGGAGTGCAGGTAAAAAAGGCAATACACCAGAGCAGTTGGAATCTATGGGATTGCAGTACCCTGACTAACCACCACAACTAGAGGCAGCCGTGGAGCGTTCCTACGTTGGTCCTAGACGCCTCGTCACAGCCTGAGAAACTAACTACACCTAAAGATAGATATAAGAAAGCTATCTGCCCCGGAGCAGAACCCCAAAGATAATAGAAAGCCCCCAAACATGTAATGGCGGTTAGACAAGAGGAAATACTGACACAGAAAGAAAATAGAATGAGCAAACGCTGGGGCCCAAACTATCTAAATAGAAAAGGACAGGAAGGGTACTTACTGCAATCCCAGAAAACCCTGAAAAACACCAACTCTACTAATTTCAAAATCACCTGAGATCACACGACCTCTACCACCTAAATTAGCTCTCTGGTGTAACAAAATCAAAACAGCAGCCACTGAAAAAACTGGAAAAAGCAAAAGAACAAAACTCAGTGGCTGAACTAAACTGAGAAGGCAGAAGCCCCCGGAGGGGACCCAGAAGGCCCCCAAAGAAGTGCAGGACAAAATGCAAAAATATAGCAACAACACAAAAGAAGAAAAATTCTTATCTGGTAGCAGGAGATGCAGACACGACACAGCAGGCTACAAGGGAAACTGGAATGAAGGATTCAGACCAGAACAATTGATCACCGGCAACCCTGATGGGAAAATGACTCCCTTATATAAGACCAGTCAGTAACACCTGATTCCCAGTCCTCACAATCTTCACTAGTACCGCTTGTAACCACCAGAGGGAGCCTCTGCTCAGAACTCATCTCAAACCCATTCACAACACGGAGGGCTCTGATTTCGCTATCTCCTTGTTACTGGCATATCCATTCATCTGGGATTGATCGAGAATGCCCCCAGTGGATTTTGTACAGGACTGCTCTCTTGCTACTGCTGTGATCTTGTCGGATTTTAAGGAATACGTTGTTTCTTCTCCCTCTATCTCTTCATCCTGGCTCCGTCCTGGGATGGGGCGCCGGATCTGGGACAAAGCGTCGGCGTGGACATTCTCTGCCCCTCTCTTGTAAACGATTTTGTATTTGAACTTGGCCATCCTAGCCACCCACCGCTGCTCCAGGGCCCCCAGTTTAGTGTTTTCGAGGTGGGCCAGGGGGTTCCGCGAATCGCTCCGTCATGGCCTACACCACCACCAGGAGCTCGAGCTTGAAAGAGCTGTAGTTGTCAGGATTGCGTTCGGAGTCGTGAAGTGATCGGCTGCCATAGGCGATCACCTTCTCTTGGCCGTCCTGCCGACAACACAGCCCCCAACCTGTGCAAGCTCCCGTCAGTGTGCAGAATGAACTGTTGCGAGAAATCCGCGTATGCTAACACTAGGGCTTCTGAGAGTGCGGCCTTAAGGTCTTGGAAAGCTTCTTCCTGTGGTCTTCACCACTGTACCTTACAGTTGTTAGCACCGGCTGTGACTCCTCTCAGTAGGTCCTGCGGGGCTCGAGCTCGGCATGCAAAATTTTTCAAGAAGCGACGGTAGTATCCAGCCAGCCCCAAGAAGGCCCGCACATCCTTCACTGTCTCAGGGGCAGGCGACTCCTGTATGGCAGCGACCTTCTCCGGAGACGGCCTCACGACCTTGGCGGAGACCACATGCCCCAGGTATTCTATTTGTGTGCGAAAGAGGTGGCATTATTGGGGCTTCACCTTCAACCCGTATTTTTGCAGCAGGCCGAGCACCTCTCCCAGATGATGCTGGTGGTCTTCAAGCGTGGCGGCATAGATGATAATGTTGTCCAGATATATCAGGGTGGCTTCAAAGTTGAGTTTGTCTAGACACTGCTCCATCAGGCGCTGAAAAGTTCCAGGGGCGTTGGCCAGTCTAAACGGCATCCGGTTGAATTCAAACAGTCCCATGGGCAAAATGAAGGTGGTTTTTGCTCGGTCCTCCTCGGACATAGGTACATGCCAGTATCTGCTGGCCAAGTCCAAGGTAGAAAAATATTTTGCCTGTCCCAGGGCCGACAGAGACTCCTCTATACGAGGGAGCGGGTATGAGTCTTTGATGGTGCAGGCATTCAACTTACAGTAATCCACACAGAAACACAGAGTGCCGTCCTTTTTCCACACCAACACTATGGGAGCTGCCCACGGGCTTTGACTTTCCAGGATAACCCTGGATCCCTTCAGTGGGAATGCCGTGTGTAATGGCTGTGGTGCACCAAAAATCGTCCTCATGGCTGGCGAACACCTTTTGTTAATGGCCCAAGAGAACTTTCACCCAGTGTATTTAGGCCAGGTTGAGGTCAGAGAGTTCAGCTCGCATTTTCTCCAAGATTGCTCGCACCGCCTGCTCAGGTGAGGGCTCTGGGGGCCGGATGGCTTGCACAGTTACTGCCCAGCCGTCCATTGGATTCACCCCCATCTGCAACGCCAGGGGCGGGAGTACCTCTTCCAATGGTTTTACCAGTTTTGCTATTTCCATGCGGTGCTTCAAGAGAATATCCTGGTTCTCCAGATTGACACACCGCACAAGGACTGTCCCCTTTCGTACGGTAGCCAGGGCATGAGCCACCAGGAGCCCGGAGGGTAGATACTCGTGGAAGTATGGCTCCACCTGCACCTCTACTCCTTCTAGCGGCAAATGGGCCTGGACGGGCAGCCCAACAACTGTCTGTCCTGAGGAATCGCAGGCGCAGTCACTCTCCCCAGTGCCTCTCCCTCCTGGCAAGCCTCTTGGTCTCGCGCACCCCGCACCAACTGCTGGAAGACCTGCCCCTGAGGAGTGCTGGGGCTCTACTGTTTCAAAGTCTCTTGAGCCGGTTCATGGAGAAGGAGACTGCTGAATTATTTTAGTACATTCATGCCCAAGGTGACAACGTATCCATCAGTCTTGCCTCCCTGAGTCAGGACCACGCCTCGCCGGCTCCAATGGCTTGCCGCACATCGAGATCTGCATCCATGCTACTCCAGCGACGGGAATAGGCAATTGATTGGCAGCTACCTGCTTTATCACGGACCCCCACTGGGGTCTTGTGGCTTCTGGAAAATGTTGCCGGAAGTAAGTCAAAGGCATAGTGGTGACTTGTGACCCCATGTCTACCATGCAGCGCATGACACGGCCTTCAAATTCCGCCCAAACCAGTGGACACTTCGCGACTAGGTCCTCAAGACTTCCACCACCCCGTGAGGTACATTCTGGCTCCAAGCGGCATCTCCCCGGCTTAAAGCCCTCTAGTTTATTGTGCCAAGGGCTCTCCCGGGCAAAGTGGCCCGTCTCTTCACAGTTAAAACAAGCGGCGGGCCGCGGAGGCCGGCCACCCCGAACGTTACAGGGCCTCCAAGTCGTCATGCTTGGCTCCGTGGACCACCTATAGCTCTGGCCTTTCTTTTCACTTTATCTAATTCGCCTCAGATACTTTCCCGCTCCTGTCACAATTCCCCCACCCACGGGGCTCACTGATGGCATTCATGGAGGCTTCAGTGCTCTGGGCCTTCCCCATGGGGTCTGTCACCTTTTGCTCCTGCTCTTGTGTGGGGCATCACTCCCTACCACAGAGAAGGTCAATTGCGGGTCTACCCATCCCCTCTCCCACAAGGCTTTCTTAGTCAGGGGGTCGTGCAATCCAGTCACCAAGAGGTCACGCAGGGTAATGTCGAGAGGCCCCACACCGACCCCATTCTTTTGCTCAATGGCCGCATAGAGCTCTTGCAGCACATTCATATACTGGATTAATCAGGTCCCCGTGAGTCTCCTCCAAAATCTGCAATACCCGGACAAAAGTATTCCACTGTTCCCGGGTTCTTAACATCACAGAGTCCCAGGCCTCCCCCTCCAATGCCATGATGGCCACCTCTGCCTCCAGGTCAGGGGTCATCGAGTGCATCCTGAATAACCCCTGCATGCGCTCTGTCCAGCTCCACAGCATGGTATTACTGCAGGTGAACTTGGGCATGTTCAGCATGGCCCCCAACGACAGACTGGCCCGGGGGCCACTATCACCCCCTTGGCCTGCAGCTTCCACGCTCACGCTCGGAGACTGCATCCTGCCGGCGGCAGCTCAGCCAATGAGCTGTACCGTGTGGTTTTGAGAGGTGCAGGATTCAAATCCCCCGCTAAAGCCACACGGCATCGCTCATTGACGGTGCCACAAGGGATTTGAATCCCGCACCAAAGCTGCGCAGCCAGGGGTGGCTCAGCCAATGAGCGGTGCCGTGTGGCTTTGGTGGGGATTTGAGGGTATGTGCACATGTTGCAGATTTGACTGCTGAATTTTCTGCACAAAAACAGGACCTCTTGGCAGAAAACGCAGATGCTTTTTTGATGCGTTTTTTCATGCGGATTTGTATGCGTTTTTGTAAGCTAAATAAAGATATGTTATTTAGCAAAAAAAAAGGTTTGTGATGTCATTTCTTGTCCAACCTCCTCTTTTACATTTGTCCAACCCATGCTCCATTACACACAGATAGACAGATAGATAGATAATAGACAGATAGATAATAGATAAATAGATGATAGATAGATAGATAGACAGATGGATAGATAGATAGATAGATAGATAGATAGATAGATAGATAGATAGATAGATAGATAGATAGATAGATAGATAGATAGATAGATAGATAGATAGATGATAGATAGATTAGATAGATAATAGATAGACAGATAGATAGATAATAGACAAATAGATGATAGATAGATAGATAGATGGATAGATAGAAAATAGATAGATAATAGATAGATAGATATTACATAGATAATAGATAGATAGATAGATAGATAGAATGGTACAAAAATAGTTAAAGACACACGCGCGCACACACACACACACAAAATCTTCACGCAATAGCGTTAATTTTTAAAAAAATGGGAAGCAGAATGGCGTGGTCTCCCGCACGATTTTCTGCACCAGAGGGGGAAAGCCGACGGCTAGGGCAAATATTTCTAGCCTGGGAAGGGGTTAATACCCATGGAGCTTCCCAGGCTATGACTATCAGCAAGCAGCTGGCCTTTACTGGCTATTAAAATAGGGGGACCCCCCAAAAAAAATGACGTGGGGTCCCCCAGTAATTTTTAGCCAGAAAGGCTACGCAGACAGCTGCGGGCTGATATTCATAGCCTAGGAAGGTGACATTAAGCCCAGTTAATAATGGAGAGGCGTCAAAAAGACGCCTCTCCATTATTATTCTTATATTAATAAAGGGTTAAAAAAACATGCTTAAGAATAAAGTATTTTAATTAAATAAAATACAACATAGTTTTAATATCTATATTACACGCTATGATCCAAGCGACGCCCTCGATCTCCTGTAATAAAAAGTAAAAAAATAAAACAACCGTATTCTCCCTGTCTGACGCAGTCCAATTAATAATGAATGTCCCACGACGGTCTCCCCTATAGAACAGTGACAACAGGTGATGCAACTGCTCTGTAGGGCCTCCCAGTAATGCACTGAAAGGAGACATTGGCTCCTGCAGTGCATCACTGAGGTTACCTGAGTTCATTCTCTCACTTTATGGCAATGCTGTGTGGGAATTTTCTCACCCAGCATTGCCAGGAGAGAATGAACGGAAGTGACGTCATTCTCTCCCGGCGTCTGAGCGATACACACAGCGGAGGATTACCTCCGCTGTCAGTGTATCACAGGGGCAGTGTAGAGCGCTGACATCACCCGATGGCAGTGTTCTATATCGGCGATCGCCGTGGGACACTCGGTAATAACTGGACTACTGAGGAAAGGTGATGTATAGGGTGCTTTATTATTTTATTTTATTACAGGAGATGATGGCATCGGAGATTAGGTGATTGGTGAGTATGTACTCTATGTTATGTGTTGTATGTTATATGTATGTTCTGTATGTGATGTGTTATATGTATGTACTGTATGTTATGTGTTGTATGTTACATGTATGTTCTGTGTTATATGTATGTTCTGCATGTTATGTGTTGTATGTTATATGTATGTTCTGTATGTTATGTGTTATATGTACAGTACAGACCAAAAGTTTGGACACTCCTTCTCATTCAAAGATTTTTCTGTATTTTCATGACTATGAAAATTGTAGAATCACACTGAAGGCATCAAAACTATGAATTAACACGTGGAATTATACATTACACTTTACAAAAAAGTGTGAAACAACTGAAAATATGTCTTATATTCTAGGTTCTTCAAAGTAGCCACCTTTGCTTTGATTACTGCTTTGCACGTAGAAAAGGTGAACGGATGGACTCTACATGCCTGGTTCCCACCGTGAAGCATGGAGGAGGTGGTGTGATGGTGTGGGGGTGCTTTGCTGGTGAAACTGTTGGGGATTTATTCAAAATTGAAGCGGTGAGCGGTCCAGCTCACCCCAAACCATCTCGATTGGATTCAGGTCTGGTGACTGTGGAGGCCAGGTCATCTGGCGTAGCACCCCAACACTCTCCTTCTTGGTCAAATAGCCCTTACACAGTCTGGAGGTGTGTTTGGGGTCATTGTCCTGTTGAAAAATAAATGATGGTCCAACTAAACGCAAAGCGGATGGTATACCATTCTGCTGCAAGATGCTGTAGTAGCCATGCTGGTTCAGTATGCCTTCAATTTTGAATAAATCCCCAACAGTGTCCCCAGCAAAGCACCCCCACACCATCACACCTCCTCCTCCATGCTTCACGGTGGAACCAGGGTTGTAGAATCCATCTGTTCACCTTTTCTGCGTGCAAAGCAGTAATCAAAGCAAAAGGTGGCTACTTTGAAGAACCTAGAATATAAGACATATTTTCAGTTGTTTCACACTTTTTTGTAAAGTGTAATGTATAATTCCACATGTGTTAATTCATAGTTTTGATGCCTTCAGTGTGATTCTACAATTTTCATAGCCATGAAAATACAGAAAAATCTTTGAATGAGAATGTGTGTCCAAACTTTTGGTCTGTACTGTATGTTCTATATGTTATGTGTTATATGTATGTTCTGTATGTTATGTGTTGTATGTTATATGTATGTTCTGTATGTGATGTGTTATATGTATGTTCTGTATGTTATGTGTTATATGTTTGTTCTGTATGTTATGTGTTATATGTTATATGTATGTTATATGTATGTTATGTGTTGTATGTTATATGTATGTTCTGAATGTTATGTGTTGTATGTTATATGTATGTTCTGTATGTTATGTGTTGTGTGTTATATGCATGTTATGTGTATGTTCTGTATGTTATGTGTTGTATGTTATCTGTATGTTCTGTAAGTTATTTGTTATATGTCATATGTATGTAATGTATGTTATGTGTTATATGTATGTTCTGTATGTTTTGTGCTGTATGTTATATATGTACTGTATGTTATATGTGTGTTCTGTATGTTATGTGTTATATGTATGTTCTGTATGTTTTGTGTTGTATGTTATATGTATGTTCTGTATGTTATGTGTTGTATGTTATATGTATGTTATGTGTTATATGTTATATGTATGTTCTGTGTTATATGTTCTATTTTATGTGTTGTATGTTATATGTATGTTCTGTATGTTATGTGTTATATGTATATTCTGTATGTTATGTGTTGTATGGGATATATGTATGTTCTGTATGTTATGTGTTGCATGTTATATGTGTGTTCTGTATGTTATGTGTTATATGTATGTTCTGTATGTTTTGTGTTGTATGTTATATGTGTGTTCTGCATGTTATGTGTTATATGTATGTTCTGTATGTTTTGTGTTGTATGTTATATGTATGTTCTGTATGTTATGTGTTGTATGTTATATGTATGTTATGTGTTATATGTATGTTCTGTGTTATATGTTCTATGTTATGTGTTGTATGTTATATGTATGTTCTGTATGTTATGTGTTATATGTATATTCTGTATGTTATGTGTTGTATGGTATATGTATGTTCTGTATGTTATGTTTGTATGTTATATGTATGTTCTGTATGTTATGTGTTATATGTATGTTCTGTATGTTATGTGTTGTATGTTATATGTATGTTCTGTATGCTATGTGTTATATATATGTTTTGTATGTTATGTGTTATATGTATGTTCTGTATGTTATGTGTTGTATGTATGTTCTGTGTTGTATGTTATATGTTCTGTATGTTATGTGTTATATGTATGTTTAGTGTATGTTTTGTGTTGTATGTATATTTATGTACTGTATGTTATGTGTTGTATGTTATATGTATGTTTGTTGTTATGTTTTATGTAGTTATATGTTATGTGTTGTATGTTATATGTATGTTTTGTATGTTATGTGTTATATGTATATTCTGTATGTTATGTATTGTATGTTATATGTATGTTCTGTATGTTATGTGTTGTATGTTATATGTATGTTCTGTATGTTTTGTATCATATGTTATATGTATGTTATGTGTTGTTTGTTATATGTATGTTCTGTATGTCATGTGTTGTATGTTATATGTATGTTCTGTGTTATATGTATGTTCTGTATGTCATGTGTTATATGTTATATGTATGGTCTGTATGTTATGTGTTAAATGTTGTATGTTCTGTATGTCATATGTGTATGTAATGTATGGTTTTTTTTTTACATTCAACACATTAGCCGGATGATGGGACTACTACTGTCCCATCATTGGCTAATGTGTCACTCACTGACAGTGCAGCAGGCATAGCCGGTTTGGACTTGTAGTCCCATCAGACGATGCCTGCATACACACACACACACAGCCAGCAGAGCCCCACTCATACACAGATCACGCACACACACACCCGCAGACCCCCACACAGCCCCGCGCACACACACATACCAAAGCCAGGCGGCACCGCTCAGACAATGGCGGGGGATTTGAATCCCGCGTCGCTCCACTTTGGTGGGGGATTTGAATCCCGCGCCTCTCATTGGCTGAGCTGGCGGGCGGCTCAGCCAATGAGCGGTGCCACGCGGCTTTGGCGGGGAATTTGAATCCCGCGCCGCTCAAAGCCGCGCGGCATCTCTCATTGGCTGAGCCGCCCGCCGGCTCAGCCAATGAGCGGCGCGGAATTCAAATCCCCCGGCAAAGCCACTCGGCACTGCCAATGGTGGGGGACTTGAATCCCGCGCCGCTCATTGGCTGAGACGGCAGACAGCTCAGCCAATGAGCCAACAGCCAATGAGCCGGCAGGCAGCTCAGCCAATGAGCGGTGCATGCGCGTCTTTGGCGGAAAATATGAATCCCGGCCACCATATCGGAATACCCATAACTTGGGTGTTCCAATATGGCGGTCGGCGTACTTCCGGTCTCGGTGCATTGTGGAAGCGACACAAGTGCCGGAAGTGTGTGACAGAATTTATTGGTAATTATATATTAGATGAGTCCTAACTCACTACCACTCTTGCCCCTGACGAAGCCACTTAGGTGGCGATACGCGTTGGGCATAGTCTTCCCCCGGACCTTTTTGTTTGTATACACTCTGGTCATGTTCTTTGAGCCGAGATCGATTTATCACCAATATCACCGCCTGTGATAATTGTCAGTAGAGTTGAGTGAAACAGGGTGGTCAGATTAAAAAGTCGCCGATTCAGATTCTGGCTCAGTAGACTGCGAGGGCAATGTAGTGCTCTGGGTGAATGTACCAGCAGAATCATCTAGCAATTGCTGTGCATCAGTGCACTCCATGTCAGATTCATCTTGGATTGGGGAAGTCAGAATTTGACTTGATAACCCAGGCATGGTATGTGAAAAGAGCTCCATGGTAGAGTTGAGCGAAACAGGTCGGTCAGATTCAAAAGTCGCCGACTTTCGCCAAAGTCGGGTTTCGTTGGCGGAAACCCGACCATAGCGTGCAGTCGGACATGCGGTCGTCGACCCGAGCGCCAAAGTCGGTTTTCCCATAATGCTTGCAGGCACCTTTTTCAGCCAATGAGAAAGGACGTACCCTGTGGGCAACGAGATGACATGGGCAGCATGCACCACCATCTTTGAGAAGGGCATTGCAGTGATTGGTTTGCTTTGGGGGACGTCATAGTGTCTATAAAAGCCCTTACAGCTGACCTCCATTTTATTTCTGCCGATATTAACAGTAGGGAGAGGTTGCTGATGCTGTTTATCAGTAGGGAGAGAGGCAGGAAAGAGAAGTTCTTCTGTGCTTGTGCTGATGGCAATTGTGCTGTACAGTTAGTGTGCAGTGACGGGAGGATTTTCTTGTGTGCAGCAGTGCTGGTTAATAGGCTGCCTGCTAGCTGTATTGCTGTGTGTACACTGCTGTGCAGACTGCTTTTTACACAGCACTAATACTTTGATTCTTTTTTTCTGCACTCTTACCGACCGTTCATTTTTTCCCACACCGTATAGAGCTGTACGCTACTCAAACACTACCGTGTACCGGCTGGTATCACGGACAAATCCATGCTGACTATCTGTGTGTGACTCCGGAAAAATATTTGGAGATTGCAATTTTCCCCTACAACGTAAACAGCTGTACTCTTCTGAGACAGTACCGTATATCTGCTCTTTGTATTAAGGTCAAATCCATACTGAGTGAGCGTCTGTGTGTGACTCCGGAAATATATGCGGAGATTGCAATTTTCCCCTACACCGTATGCAGCTGTAAGCTTCTGAGACAGTACCGTATATCTGCTCTTTGTATTACGGTCAAATCCATACTGAGTGAGCGTCTGTGTGTGACTCCGGAAATATATACGGAGATTGCAATTTTACCCTACACCGTATACAGCTGTCCGCTTCTGATACAGTACTGTATATCTGCTCTTTGTATTATGGTCAAATCCACACTGAGAGAGCATCTGTGTGTGACTCCGGAAATATATACGGAGATTTTAATTTTCTCCTACGCCATATACCGCTGTACGCTCCTCATCTCCTCATACAGTACCATATATCTGCTGGTATTTTTGGTACATTTTCCCAAACATGAGGAAGTATGGTGGAAGAGGCAGCGGACGTGGGCAGGGGGGGCCAGCTGTGAATGATGGTGGTGGTGCATCTGCTGGTAGTGCCAAAAGCCCAATAGCACCTAAGGCAGGAGGTGTTCAGCCTGCGTCATCGTCTGGCTCAAGAAGGCCTGGAAGGCTCCCTTTTCTGGGATTAGGTAAACCGCATTTAAAGCCGGAGCATCAGGAACAGGTTTTGGCTTACATTGCCGAAACAGCCTCCAGCTCTATCGCCTCCTCTTCTGAAGTTTCAAAAAATGCAAGCACTGAGTTGTCAGTGCAGGCTCCTGGTCAGGAACGACACGTTTCCTTGTGTCTTTCACCCCCACCAAAAGTGAAGGATGCGGCAGGCCACACTTTAGATTACTCCATGGAGCTCTTTTCACATACCATGCCTGGGTTATCAAGTCAAATCCTGAATTCCCCAGTCCAAGATGAATATGACATGGAGTGCACTGATGCACAGCGACTGCTATCTGATTCTGCTGGTACATTCACCCAGAGCACTATATTGCCCTCGCAATATCTACTGTCTACTGAGCCAGAATCTGACACTGATGAAACTCAGGTGCCCCTTCCCGCATACTCTAACACCTTACACGGTGACACAGAGGAAGGTGCAGAAATTGAAGAGGAGGTGATGGATGACCCAGTTGTTGACCCGGATTGGCATCCATTGGGGGAAGAGGGTGCCGCTGGCAATAGCTCAGAAGAGGAGGAGGATCCACGGCAGGCATCCACATCGCAGCTGCGGTTATCTGGCAGGCCTGTAGCAGTCCTAAAACGTGTTAAAAAAAAAAAAGGGTTGCAGGACAGCTTGGCCAGACGGTCAAATTGGCACTGCGTGCAAGCCCTGAAAATTTATCCCATAGTAGGAAGACTGCAGTGTGGCACTTTTTTGACCAAAATCCTATTGATGAGGCAAAGATTATCTGTAAGAAGTGCAGAAGGACCTTTAGCTGAGGGAAAAATCTCAGAAAATTGAATACCAGTTGCATGTTTAGACATTTAAGCACCATGCACTTGCAAGCGTGGACAGACTACAAAATCTCACTGGCTTTGAATGCCTACATTGCCAAACTGATCTCATTAGAGATCATGCCCTTCCATTTGGTTGAAAGCGCAGCGTTGCGAGAGCTCATGGCCTACGCTGTCCCACGCTATGACCTACCCAGTCGGCACTTCTTTTCTAGAAAAGCCATCCCTTCCCTCCACCTGCATGTGAAAGACAGCACTGTCCATGCACTCAAACAATCAGTGAGTGGAAAGGTGCACCACACAACATATGCATGGGCCAGTAGGCATGGCCAGGGCCATTACGTGTCCAGCACTGCGCATTGGGTTAACGTGGTGGATGCAGGGTCCACAGGGGACAGCGGCGGTGGGACAGTGCTGCCTAGCCCACGGTATAGGCAACAGTTGGCTGTAGGCGTTCTACCCTCCTCCAGAAGAAAAAGCTCATCGACAGAGCGCAGTCGCACGAGCATTCCATCCGCAGCAGCCAGTGTTGCACGTGAGGTGCCCCACTATCGATTTGCTAGTGGTAAGCCTCAGCAGGCTGTTTTAAAGATGATGTCTTTGGGAGACAACAGACCACCGCGGAGGTACTGGCCGACTACTTTCAGCGACTACTGGGCAGTCTACATCTTGAGCCAGGCAAGGTAGTCAGTAATAACGGCCGTAATTTTGTGGCGGCCAGAGCCCTGGCAAAACTCAGACATATATCTTGCTTGGCTCACACCTTGTGTTGGTGCAGTGCTTCATAAATAATTATCCGGAGGTACCAGCCCTGCTCCATAAGGTGCGAAGACTGTGCTCGCACATACGTCACTCGCCCGTAGACTCCAGTCATATGCAGAGGCTGCAGCAATCGCTCCACCTCCCCAAGCACCGCCTAATCATAGACGTTGCAACAAGGTGGAACTCCACCATGCACATGGTTGAGAGGCTGTGTGAACAGAGGCAGGCTGTAATGCATTTGTGGGAGGATCCACGGATAGGCAGTTTGAGGGCGGACATGGAGTTGTCGGGTGTGCAGTGGTCAAAGCTGAAAGACCTCTGTAAAGTCCTTCAGTGTTATGAGGAATGCACACGGCTGGTAAGCGCAGATGACGCCATCATAAGCATGAGCATCCCACTTATGCGTCTGCTCATGCAAACTTTGACGCACATTAAGGATCAGGCGTCTGCAGTGGAGGAGGAGGAGGAGTGAAGCCTTCATGACAGTCAGGCATTGTCTGCTCAGGGAACTGTCCTGGACGAGGTGGAGGAAGAAGAGGAAGAGGAGGAGGATGAGGATGAGGGGGATGATTATTTTGGGATGGATGATGCTTCTCAGGGGGCAAGAGAAAATGTTGGCTTGCCAAGGTCAGGTACAGGGTTTGTGCGTGAATGGAGGGATGTGGATTTGGCACAAAGTGCTCCTCCACCCACCACTGGCAGTGCATCATTGACACCTAGAACATTGGCCCCCATGTGTGATTATGTCTTGTGGATCCTAAAAAGGGACCCCCACATTGCCAAAATTATGAAGGATGATGACTACTGGTTGGCCAGCATCCTCGATCCACGCTATAAAGGCAAATTACCGAACATCATGCCACAGGAGAACCTATAGCTAATATTGATGAACAAACAAGCAACTCTGGTAAACCGTTTGTTAGAGGCATTCCCAGCACACAGCAGCGGTGCAGGTTCTACCATGAGCCGTACTGGGCCAAATGGAAGAGGTATTCGTGCTGCACACAGCTGAAGTGGCGTTGGAGACAGTGGTTTCATGACCATGTTGTGGTCTGATTTCTCGAGTTACGCTCACACGACTGGTAATACTGAATCGATTGCAACAGATAGGAGACAACAGTTGAAAACTATTGTTCAAAATGACCTCTCCTCCCCTATCGATGTTCTCCCTCACAGTCCATTCCCCTTTGACTACTGGGCCTGTAAACTGGACACCTGGCCTGAATTGGCACAATATGCCTTACAGGAGCTCGCTTGCCCTGCTGGTAGTGTGCTATCTGAAAGAGTCTTCAGTGCTGCTGGATCAATCCTGACAGAAAGAAGGACCGGCTGTCGACCCAAAATGTAGGTGATCTCACCTTCATTAAAATGAACCATGCCTGGGTTTCAAAGGATTTTTTACCACCTTCCCCTGATGACACATAGGTTGCCAGCAAAATGGCTCCCTTTGTCCTCTTCCTCCGACTTCTCCAATTCCTCCATTTGCAGCTGCTGAACGTCCAGCCTACACCTCAACATATGCCACTTTTTGCACCTCCCTAACTGGGCGGTCACCCCCCCAGGGCCGGCGTCAGCACGTGGCGCACCCGAGCAAGTGACGGGGTCCTTAGCAGGTGGGGGGGCACACTCGCCGTCAGAGACACCAGCGTTTTATGAGGGGCCCTGTGCCTGTTCCCGGCACCCACGAGTGTGCCCCCCCTGTTGCTCAGGGCCCCAGCACTTGTAATACTTACCTCTCCTGCTCCACCGCTGTGACGTCTTCCGCGTTTCTTGACAGAGACATTCAGGTCAGAGAGCGCGATGATGTCACGTGTGTGCGCCCTCTGCCTGAACAGTCACAGTGCAGAGAGCTGGAAGATGGCGATGCTGAGGAGTTCAGAGTAGAGCAGTGCCCAGCGAGGAGAGGTATTTCACATTTTTTAATGGTTGGAGCAATACATGGGGAGCATTAAACACTGGAGAATTATATATGGGGCCCATCATACACTTAAGCATCATAGATAGGGCCCATTATACACTGGAGCATCATCCATGGGGCACATCATATACTGGAGCATCATATGGAGCCCATTATATATGGCGCATCATATGGGGCACATTATATATGGAGCATCACAAGGAACCCATTATATATGGAGCATTATATATGGGGACCATTATATTTGGAGCATTATATGGGGTTCATTATACACTGGAGCATCATATATGGGGCCATCATATACTAGAGCATCATATGGGGTTAATTATTTATGGGGCATCATATAGGGCCCTTTATATATGGAGCATCATATGGAGCAGATATGGGGCTTATTCTTTATGGAGCATTATATGGAACCCATTCTGTATGAAGCAATATATGGGGCTCATTATTCTGTATAGAGCAATATATGGGGCTCATTATTCTGTATGGCGCACTATGTGGTGCCCATAATACTGTATGGAGGAATATACTGTCCGTTTTATTGAGCTATTGTAGAATTTAAAATAGATATCACTCATGTAATGTAAGAAGTGAAGTATTTGGCATTGTACTATACCTATAGTTCTCTGCCGTATCGGAGCATCATGAATTGTGGTATGTGTTAAAGGGGCGCACTGACACTCTTTGGCCCTGGGCCCACGAAAACCTGGAGCCAGCCCTGCCCCCCCCCACAACTTTTAACCAAATAACCCCCAGTTTTCAATGCATTACTATTATTATAAAGTAAATTAAGCTTAAGTAATAAAAATTGATGTCGTTGGCATTGAAATGGGCACTGTAGGTGTGTTTACTGTCCTCCACTGCCTGCCGACTTTTATTCCCCATTGACTTGCCTTGGGGTCATATTTTCGACTCAGACCCGACCATTTCCGTTAGTCTGCCGACTTCGTTTGACACGACTTTTGAGAAAGTCGGGTTTCACGAAACCCGACTCGACCCTAAAAAAGGCAAAGTTGCTCATCTCTAATTGTCAGGTTGTATGGTTTTGCCTTAGATTGTGGATAAATTTTGCTGTGTAATTTTTCCACCATTAACTATTTATTGTGACCATTAGGGCATTTCTTTACACATATATCCTGTAATTTGTACCTTTATCTCTTGTACCATTCATAATTCTGGGCATGTGCTATCTGTTTACAATAACTCCTTTATTTGATGCTATAATATCCATATGAGTGGCTATCTAATTGATGAGGCATAACAGCTGATACCAACCTTTATCGAATTCTTGGTCTCCAAACTTTTCTTATTTGTATATTGTAACATGAGTGTAGTACATTTGTTTCATTTTGTGCCCCCCTCTCTTTATTCCTTTGGGGGATCTATTAATCTGCTGTGTTTTTTCTGATATATTTTTATATGTATATACACAGCTATTTCGAGCAGTATTATTTACCTTTTTGATGTGATATGTACATAGTATCTTTCATAGCATGATTTATTTTATGGTGGTTATATATACAACAGGCTTCTTGGTCCAGGGGGTCACCCTATTATGGGGTGTGTTCTAGTAATCCGTTGTTTTCTCGCACCCATAGACTTGCAGTGGCGAGTCTCGGCCTTAACATGGTGCAAATCGCAGAATGCTGTGATTTTCTCTCGCATTTATAATACGCCCGAGAAAAAAACGGATGATGGGAGCTGCCCCATAGATTAACATTGGTCCGAGTGCTATGCGATTTTTTTCTCGCTTAGCACTCGTCCGTATTTCTCTCTAGTGTGAGACCAGCCTAATAGTGATGAGTGAGCACTAAAATGCTCGGGTGCTCATTATTCGGGTCGAGCAAATTGGAATACTCGTGTACTCGACCCGAGCAATGAGTCCAATGTAAGTCTATGGGAAAACTGAGCATTTTTGCCGCGATCCCCCCCGGGGTCCTTTTAAAGTCTAAAAACGTCTGAAAATGATGGAAACTGTGCTCAAATGACATGGGCATATCATGGGGAATGCCCATGGAAGCATTTCTGACTCCCAGGTCAGAGCTGTGAACAATGTTGTTAGAGTCTTATGCTATTTTTACAGGCGCACCAAAAAACATTCAAAAACTAAACCAAAATAGATTTTCCTGGGAAATATGTCAAGGAACATCCTTTCCAGGGTAATGACTTTTATATGAGGCAAAATAATTAACCCAAAACAAAAATGTTCCTCCACCACTTTGCCTATGTTCACAAGCAGCATTATAGATGTGTTTTTCAACGTTACCATTGCTTTCAAACAATACAAATGCATTTACTGTGAAATGTCATTGCAGCATTTAACAACCTTAGCTGGCCATGTGTTGTGTGACACATCATCAGACACATGTTGTTTTCATTTATGAAGGAGGGACTCTTAAAGTCACAAAGCCTATTTTTAGAGGGGCATCAGTCGGCATTACTATTCTTAAAGGGCCATTATTAAACAGTGGGTCTCCTATACTGTTATTGCCTATGCATTGGGTGGCTGGGCTGCCAAAAATTAGGACGCACCCCAATACCCCTTGATGAGAACATACACTAGGGCTTAATGAAAAAGTGTTCCAAGTATAAGAAAATAGGTCTCCAATAGTGTTAGCTAGAGTTGAGCAAAACAGGTCGGTCAGATTAAAAAATCACCGACTTTCGCCATTGTCGGGTTTCGCCGAGCGAAACCCGACCATAGCTTGCAGTCGGCCATGCGGTCGTCGACCCGAGCGCCAAAGTCGGTTTTTCCATAATGCTTGCAGGCACATTTTCTCAGCCAATGAGCAAGGACACACACTGTGGGCAACGAGATGACATGGGCAGCGGCCACTACCATCTTAGAGAAGTGCATTGCAGTGATTGGCTTGCTTTGTGTGGCATCACAGTGGCTATAAAAGCCCTGACCGCCGACAGCCATTTTACTTCTGCCGATCTTAGCGTAGGGAGAGGTTGCTGCCGCTGTTTCTTAGTAGGGAGAGAGTTAGGCAGGAAAGAAAAGTGATTCTCTGCTTGTGCTGATAGCAATTGTGCTGTACAGTTAGTGTGCAGTGACAGGGGAGGATTTTGTTGTGTGCAGCAGCGCTGGTTATTAGGCTGCCTGCCAGTGACAGGGGAGGATTTTCTTTTGTACAGCAGCAGAGTTGGTTAATAGGCTGCCTGCTAGCTGTATTGCTGTGTGTACACTGCTGTGCAGACTGCTTTTTACACAGCACTAATACTTTTGTTTTTTTTTTGCACAGTTACAGAGCGTTCATTTTTTCCCACACCGTATAGAGCTGTACGCTCCTCACACAGTACCGTGTACCGGCTGGTATCACGGACAAATACATGCTGACTATCTGTGTGTGACTCCAGAAATATATACGGAGATTTACAATTTTTTCACTATGCTATATACACCTTTTCTGCTTTTTTATATTCTGGTCTAATCCATACTGAGCCTGTGAGCGTCTGTGTGTTACTCTGGAAAATATATACGGAGATTTACAATTACCCCTACACTGTATACAGCTGAACACTTGTGATACAGTACCCTTTTCCTGCTTTTTATATTCTTATCTAATCCATACTGAGCCTGAGAGCGTCTGTGTGTGACTCCAGAAATATATACGGAGATTTACAATTACTCCTAGACTGTATACAGCTATACGCTTGTGATACAGCACCCTTTTTCTGCTTTTTATATTCTGGTCTAATCCATACTGAGCCTGTGAGCATCTGTGTGTTACTCTGGAAATATATACGGAGATTTACAATTACCCCAACACTGTATACAGCTGTACGCTTGTGATACAGTACCCTTTTTCTGCTTTTTATATTCTGGTCTAATCCATACTGAGCCTGAAAGCGTCTGTATGTTACTCTCGAAATACAGACGGAGATTTATAATTTTCCTCTTCATCGTATACAGCTTTACGCTTCTGATACAGTATCATATATCTGCTGGTATTTTGAGTACATTTTCCAAAACATGAGGAAGTATGGTGGAAGAGGCCGCGGACGTGGGCGTGGGGGGCCAGCTGCTACTAATGGTGGTGGTGCTGCATCTGCTGGTAGTGCCAAAAACACAATAGCACCTAAGGCAGGAGGTGTTGAGCCTGTGTCATCGTCTTGCTCAAGAAGGCCTGGAAGGCTCCCTTTTCTGGGAGTAGGTAAACTGCTTTTAAAGCCGGAGCATCAGGAACAGGTTTTGGCTTACATTGCCGAAACAGCCTCCAGCTCTATCACCTCCTCTTCTGAAGTTTCAAAAAAATGCAAGCACTGAGTCGTCAGTGCAGGCTCCTGGTCAGGAACAACACGTTTCCTTGTGTCCTTCATCCCCACCAAAAGTGAAGGATGCGGCAGGCCACACTTCAGATTACTCCATGGAGCTATTTTCACATACCATGCCTAGGTTATCAAGTCAAATCCTGAATTCTCCAGTCCAAGATGAATCTGACATGAAGTGCACTGATGCACAGCCACTGCTAGATGATTCTGCTGGTACATTCAACCAGAGCACTACATTGCCCTTGCAGTCTACTGAGCAGGAATCTGACCCTGATGAAACTCAGGTGCCCCTTCCCGCATACTGTACCACCTTACACAGTGACACAGAGGAAGGTGCAGATGAAATTGCAGAGGAGGTGATGGATGACCCAGTTGTTGACCCGGACTGGCATCCATTGGGGGAAGAGGGTGCCGCTGGCAATAGCTCAGAAGAGGAGAAGGATCCACAGCAGACATCGACATTGCAGCAGCGGTTATCTGGCAGGCCTGTAGCACTCCAAAAACGTGTTAAAAAAACAAAAGAGTTGCAGGACAGCTTGGCCAGACGGTCAAATTAGCACAGCGTTCAAGCCCTGAAAATTTATCCCATAGAAGGAAGAGTGCAGTGTGACACTTTTTTTCCCAAAATCCTATTGATGAGGCAAAGGTTATCTGTAAGAAGCGTGGAAGGACCTTTAGCCGAGGGAAAAATCTCTGAAATTTGAATACCAGTTGCATGCTTAGACATTTAAAAAACATGCACTTGCAAGCGTGGACGGACTACAAAACCTCAGGTAGCAAATGTGTACCTGCTCCGACTGAAGGTAGCCACCAATGCTTCATTGCTTCCCCCACTGCAAGCCCACTGGTTAGCACACTACCAGCAAGAAATGTTGAGGTGTCGTTCCAAGGCCAAAGTAGTCAGGGAATCACAATGTTTTTGCAGCGAAAGACTGAATCTAGGCCATGACCACCACCAGCACCACCACCTCCACCATCACCATCACCAACCCCCTCTCAATTCGTCATGCCCACCGCTAGTTCACCCATATGCAGCTCTCAAGTCCAGCTCACCCTAGCAGACACTCTGAGTAGGACAAAAAAGTACTCATCCTCTCATCCGCGTACACTGGGTTTGAACGCCTACATTGCCAAACTGATCTCATTAGAGATTATGCCCTTCCGTTTGGTTGAAAGCGCAGCATTCCGAGAGCTCATGGCCTACGCTGTCCCACGCTATGACCTACCCAGTCGGCACTTCTTTTCTAGAAAAGCCATCCATCCCCTCCACCTGCATGTTAAAGACCGCATTGTCCATGCACTCAAACAATCAGTGAGTGGAAAGGTGCACCTCACCACAAATGCATGGGCCAGTAGGCATGGCCAGGGCCGTTACGTGTCCATCACTGCGCTCTGAGTGAATGTGGTGGATGCAGGGTCCACAGGGGACAGCAGCGGTGGGACAGTGCTGTCTAGCCCATGGTATAGGCAACAGTTGGCTGTAGGCATTCGACCCTCCTACTCCTCCAGAAGTGAAAGCTCGTCGACTGAGCGCAGTCACGAGCACTCCATCCGCAGCTGCCAGTGTTGCACACGAGGGGTCACTCTATCGAACAGCTAGTGGTAAGCTTCAGTAGGCTGTTTTAAAGATGATGTCTTTGGGTGACAACAGACACACCACGGAGGTATTGGCCGACTACTTTCAGCGAGAAACTGAGTCATGGCTGGGCAGTCTACATCTTGCGCCAGGCAAGGTAGTCAGTGATAACGGCCGTAATTTTGTGGTGGCCATAGCCCTGGCAAAA
Source organism: Oophaga sylvatica (assembly GCA_033576555.1). NCBI lineage: Eukaryota > Metazoa > Chordata > Amphibia > Anura > Dendrobatidae > Oophaga > Oophaga sylvatica. The sequence goes on along the minus strand of JARQOD010007048.1, from coordinate 18,371 downwards.
CTCAGACACATTCCTTGCCTGGCTCACACCTTGAACCTGGTGGTGCAGTGCTTCCTAAATAATTATCCGGTGTTAACAGCCCTGCTCCATAAAGACTGTGCTCGCAAATCCGTCACTCGCCCGTAGACTCCAGTCATATGCAGAGGCTGCAGCGATCGCTCCACCTCCCCAAGCACCGCCTAATCATAGACGTTGCAACAAGGTGGAACTCCACCATGCACATGGTTGAGAGGCTGTGTGAACAGAGGCAGGCTGTAATGCATTTGTGGGAGGATCCACGGGCAGGCAGTTTGAGGGTAGACATGGAGTTGTCGAGTGTGCAGTGGTCAAAGCTGAAAGACCTCTGTAAAGTCCTTCAGCATTTTGAGGAATGCATATGGCTGGTAAGCGCAGACGACGCCATCATAAGCATGAGCATCCCATTAATGCGTCTGCTCATGCAAACTTTGACGCACATTAAGGATCAGGCGTCTGCAAAGGAGGAGGGAAGCCTTCATGACAGTCAGGCATTGTCTGCTCAGGGAACTGTCCTGGACGAGGTGGAGGAAGAAGAGGATGAGGATGAGGGTGATGATTATTTTGGGGAGACGATGCTTCTCAAGGGGCAAGAGAAAATGTTGGCTTGCCAAGGTCAGGTACAGGGTTTGTGCGTGACTGGAGGGATGTGGATTTGGCAGAAAGTGCTCCTCCACCCACCACTGTCAGTGCATCATTGACACCTGGAACATTGGCCCACATGTGTGATTATGTCTTGCGGATCCTAAAAAGGAACCCACGCATTGCCAAAATTATGAAGGATGATGACTACTGGTTGGCCAGCATACTCGATCCACGCTATAAAGGCAAATTACAGAACCTCATGCCTCAAGAGAACCTAGAGCTAATATTGGTGAACAAACAAGCAACTCTGGTAAACCGTTTGTTGGAGGCATTCCCAGCACACAGCAGCGGTGCAGGTTCTACAACGAGCCGTACTGGGCCAAACGGAAGAGGTGTTCGTGGTGCACACAGCCGAAGTGGCGTTGGAGACAGTGGTTTCATGATCATGTTGTGGACTGATTTCTCGAGTACCGCTCACACGACTGTTAATACTGAATTGATTGCAACAGACAGGAGACAGCAGTTGTCAATTATGGTTCAATATTACCTCTCCTCCCCTATCAATGTTCTCCCTCACAGTTCATTCCCCTTTGACTACTGGGCCTGTAAACTGGACATCTGGCCTGAATTGGCACAATATGCCTTACAGGAGCTCGCTTGCCCTGCTGGCAGTGTGCTATCAGAAAGAGTCTTCAGTGCTGCTGGATCAATCCTGACAGAAAAAAGGAATCGGTTGTCTACCCAAAATGTTGGTGATCTCACCTTCATTAAAATGAACCATGCCTGGGTTTCAAAGGATTTTGTACCACTTTCCCTGATGATACATAGGTTGCCAGCAAAATGGCTCGCTTTGTCCTCTTCCTCCAACTTCTCCAATTCCTCCATTTGCAGCTGCTGATCGCCCAGCCTACACCTCAACATATGCCAGTTTTTCCACCTGCCTAATTTGGCTGTACCCCCCGCAGGGCCGGCGTCAGCACCTTGCGCACCCGGGCAAGTGCCGGTGCCCTGAGCAGGTGTGGGGGGTCCCACTCATGGGCCCCAGCACTTGCAATACTTACCTCTCCCTGCTCCACCGCTGTGACGTCTTCCGCGTTTCCTGACAGTGACATTCAGGTCAGAGAGCGCAATGATGTCACGTCTGTACGCCCTCTACCTGAACAGTCCAAGTGCAGAGAGCTGGAAGATGGCGACTCTGAGGAGTCCAGAGTAGAGCAGTGCCCAGCGAGGAGAGGTATTTCATTTTTTTTAATCTTTGGAACAATATATGGGGAGCATTATACACTGGAGAATTATATATGGGGTCCATCATACACTTGAGCATCATAGATAGGGCCCATTATACACTGGAGCATTATAAATGGGGCACATTATATATGGAGCATTATATAGGCCCATCATACACTGGAGCTTGATGCATGGGGCTCATCATACACTGGAGCATCATATTCGGGGCCCATTATACACTGGAGCATTATAAATGGGGCCCATTCTACACTGGAGCATTATAAATGGGGCCTATCATACACTGGGGCATCATATATGGGGCCCATTATACACTGGAGCATCATCTATGAGGCCCATCATATACTGGAGCATCATATGAGGCCCATTATATATGGAGCATTATATTGACCCATCATACACTGGAGCATTATAAATGGGGCCCATCAGACACTGGAGCAGCATATATGGGGCCCATTATACACTGGAGTATTATAAATGGGGCCCATTATATATGTAGCATCATATAGGCCCATCATACACTGGAGCATCATCCATGGGGCCCATCATATACTGGAGCATCATATGGGGCCCATTATATATGGAGCATTATACTGGCCCATCATACACTGGAGCATCATCCATGGGGCCCATCATACACTGGAGCATTATAAATGGGGCCCATCAGACACTGGAGCAGCATATACGGGGCCCATTATACACTGGAGCATTATAAATGGGGCCCATCATACACTGGAGCATTGTAAATGGGGCCCATCAGACACTGGAGCAGCATATACGGGGTCCATTATACACTGGAGCATTATAAAAGTGGCCCATTATATATGGAGCATTATATTGGCCCATAGGACACTGGAGCATCATCCATGGGGCCCATCATACACTGGAGCATTATAAATGGGGCCCATCAGATACAGGAGAAGCATATACGGGGCCCATTATACACTGGAGCATTATAAATGGGGCCCATTTTATATGGAGCATTATATTGGCCCATCATGCATTGGAGCATTATCCATGGGGCCCATCATACACTGGAGCATTATAAATGGGGCCCATCAGACACTGGAGCAGCATGTACGGGGCCCATTATACACTGGAGCATTATAAATGGGGCCCATTATATATGGAGCATTATATTGGCCCATCATACACTGGAGCATCATCCATGGGGCCCATCATATACTGGAGTATCATTTGGGGCCCATTATATATGGAGCATTATATTGGCCCATCATACACTGGAGCATCATCACTGGGCCCATCACACACTGGAGCATTATAAATCGGGCCCATCAGACACTGGAGCAGCATATACGGGGCCCATTATACACTGGAGCATTATAAATGGGGCCCATTATATATGGAGCATTATATTGGCCCATCATACACTGGAGCAGCATATATGGGGCCCATTATACACTGGAGCATTATAAATAGGGCCCATTATATATGGAGCATTATATAGGCCCATCATACACTGGAGCATCATCGATGCGGCCCATCATACACTAGAACATTCTAAATGGGGCCCATCAGACACTGGAGCAGCATACAGTCAGGGCCAGAAATATTTGGACAGTGACACAATTTTCGCGAGTTGGGCTCTGCATGCCACCACATTGGATTTGAAATGAAACCTCTACAACAGAATTCAAGTGCAGATTGTAACGTTTAATTTGAAGGGTTGAACAAAAATATGTGTTAGAAAATGTAGGAATTGTACACATTTCTTTACAAACACTCCACATTTTAGGAGGTCAAAAGTAATTGGACAAATAAACATAACCCAAACAAAATATTTTTATTTTCAAAATTTTGTGGCCAATCCTTTGGAGGCAATCACTGCCTTAAGTCTGGAACCCATGGACATCACCAAACGCTGGGTTTCCTCCTTCTTTGCCAGGCCTTTACAGCCGCAGCCTTCAGGTCTTGCTTGTTTGTGGGTCTTTCCCTCTTAAGTCTGGATTTGAGCAAGTGAAATGCATGCTCAATTGGGTTAAGAGCTGGTGATTGACTTGGCCATTGAAGAATGTTCCACTTTTTTGCACTCATGAACTCCTGTGTAGCTTTGGCTGTATGCTTGGGGTCATTATCCATCTGTACTATGAAGCGCCGTCCAATCAAGTTTGCAGCATTTGGCTGAATCTGGGCTGAAAGTATATCCCGGTACACTTCAGAATTCATCCGGCTACTCTTGTCTGCTGTTATGCCATCAATAAACACAAGTGACCCAGTGCCATTGAAAGCCATGCATGGCCATGCCATCACGTTGCCTCCACCATGTTTTACAGAGGATGTGGTGTGCCTTGGATCATGTGCCGTTCCCTTTCTTCTCCAAACTTTTGGCTTCCCATCATTCTGGTACAGGTTGATCTTTGTCTCATCTGTCCATAGAATACTTTTCCAGAACTGAGCTGGCTTCTGGAGGTGTTTTTCAGCAAATTTAACTCTGGCCTGTCTATTTTTGGAATTGATGAATGGTTTGCATCTAGATGTGAACCCTTTGTATTTACTTTCATGGAGTCTTCTCTTTACTGTTGACTTAGAGACAGATACACCTACTTCACTGAGAGTGTTCTGGACTTCAGTTGATGTTGTGAACGGGTTCTTCTTCACCAAAGAAAGTATGCGGCGATCATCCACCACTGTTGTCTTCCGTGGGCTCCCAGGTCTTTTTGGATTGATGAGTTCACCAGTGCTTTCTTTCTTTCTCAGGATGTACCAAATTGTAGATTTTGCCACTTCTAATGTTGTAGCAATTTCTTGGATGGGTTTTTTTTCTGTTCTTGCAGCTTAAGAATGGCTTGTTTCACCTGCATGGAGAGCTCCTGTGACCACATGTTTCCTTCACAGCAAAACCTTCCAAATGCAAACACCACACCTCAAATCAACTCCGGCCCTTTCATCTGCTTAATTGAGAATGACATAACAAAGGGATTGCCCACACCTGTCCATGAAATAGCCTTGGAGTCATTTGTCCAATTACTTTTGGTCCCTTTAAAAATAGGGTGGCACATGTTAAGGAGCTGAAATTCCTAAACCCTTCATCCAATTTTAATGTGGATACCCTCAAATGAAAGCTGAAAGTCTGAACTTCAACTGCATCTGATTTGTTTTGTTTCAAATTCATTGTGGTAATGTCTAGAACCAAAATTAGATAAATGTTGTCTCTGTCCAAATATTTATGGACCTAACTGTATACGGGGCTCATTATACACTGGAGCATTATAAATGGGGCCCATTATATATGGAGCATTCATACACTGGAGCATCATCCATGGGGCCTATCATACACTGGAGCATCATATGGGGCCCATTATATATGGAGCATTGTATTGGTCCATCATACACTGGAGCATTATATACGGGGCCCATTATACACTGGAGCATCATCCATGGGGCCCATCATATACTGGAGCATCATATGGGGTTCATTATTTATGGGGCATCATATAGGGTATGGAGCTTAATATGCGACTCATTATACTGTATGGAGCAATATGTGGGGCTCATTATACTCTATGGGGACCGTCCTATACTGTATGGCACATAATATGGGGACCATCATATACTGTAGCATTATGTGGAGCTCATCATATACTGTATGAAACATTATATGGGACCAATTATTCTGTATGGAGGAATATATGGGGCTTATTATTCTGTATGGCGCACTATGTGTTGGCCATAATACTGTATGGAGGAATATACTGTCCGTTTTTGAGCTACTGTAGAATTTAAAATAGATATCAGTCATGTAATGTAAGAAGTGAAGTATTTGTCATTGTACTATACCTATATTTCTGTGCCGTATCGGCGCATCATGAATTGTGGTACGTGTTAAAGGGGCCCACTGACATTCTTTCGCCCGGGGCACACGAAAACCTGGAGCCAGCCCTACCCCCCCCCACAACTTTAGCCAAATAACCCCCAATTTTCAATGCGTAACTATTATTATAAAGTAAATTAAGGTTGCCAAGCTTAAGTAATAAGAATTGATGTCGTTGGCATTGAAATGGGCACTGTAGGTGTGTTTACTGTCCTCCACTCCCTGCCGACTTTGCTTCCCCATTGACTTGCATTGGGTTTCGTGTTTCAGTCGGACCTCCGACTTTTCCCGATAGTCGGCCGATTTCGTTTGACTCGACTTTTGAGAAAGTCGGGTTTCATGAAACCCGACTCGACCCTAAAAAAGGCAAAGTCACTCATCTCTAGTGTTAGCCTATGCATTAAATGCAAGGCCTGCCCTGCAGCAAAGTAACACGCACCCCAATAAGCCTTTAAACCCAGGTACTAGATGGCCACAGGAAAACCAAGTTCACATACTTCTTTTGGTACTGCCATACTGTTAGCCTATGCATTGAATGCAAGGCCCGCCCTGCACCTAATTCAAACACAACCCAATAAGCCTTTGAACCGATGTACTGGATGGCCACAGGAAAGCCAAGTTCACATTATTCTTTTGGCACTGCCATACTGTTAGCCTATGCATTGAATACAAGGGCAGCCCTGCAACAAAGTCACATGCACCTCAATAAGATTTTGAACCGACGTACTGAATGGACACAGGAAACCCAAGTTCACATAATTCTTTTGGTACAGCCATACTGTTAGCCTATGCATTGAATGCAAGGCCTGCCCTGCACCAAATTCAAACGCACCCCAATAAGCCTTTGAACCGACGTACTGGATGGACACAGGAAAATCAAGTTCGTATTATTCTTTTGGTCCTGCCATAGTGTTAGCCTATGCATTGAATGCAAGGCCCGCCCAGCCACAAAGTAACATGCACCTCAAAAAGCCTTTGAACCGACGTACTGGATGGACACAGGAAAACCAAGTTCACATTATTCATTTGGTTCTGCCATAGTGTTAGCCTATGCAGTGAATGTAAGGCCCAACCTGCCACAAAGTCACATGTGTTGTGAACGTATTGGAGACAATTTCTGAGCGGAGGCTCCCTCTGGTGGTTGCTGTCGGTACTGAAGCTGTATCGAATGACTGGGCCTCCTCAGCTGGCAGCGATACCTGGCAATCAGGAGTCACTGACTGGACTGATATAAGGGAGCTGCCTTCCCATGATCCTCGCTGGTGATCAATTGTTGTTTCCTAGTTCATTTGGAAGTCTGCTGGTGTCTTGCCTGCATATGCTACTTTCAGATAAGATATTTTCTGCTTATTTCTATTGTGTTTGCTATTTCCATTTTTGTCTGCACCTTTGTGGAGGTTAGCTGGGTCCCCTCCTGGGGCCTGTGCTTCCCTCTGTTTTCAGTAGCCACTGTTATTTGTTCAATTGCTCTTTCCTTGCTTTTTGAGTGGCTGCGGGTTTGCCTTGTTCACTCTGAGATCTGATTTAGTGGGTGGCGAGATCGTGTGATCTCAGCATTTTTGTAATCAGAAGTGTTGGAAGTTTTGCTAGGGTTTTGCTGTGTTGCAGATAGTATTCTGTTCTTTCCTGTCCTATTTAGTCAGTGTTTGGCCCCTGTGTTTGCTCACTCTATTTTCTGTCTGCGTTTGTGTTTCATCTTGTCTAACCGCCATTATGTGTTTGGGGCTGCCTATTCCTTTGGGGCTCTATTCCGGGGCAGTTAGCTTTCCTGTTTCTGTCTTCAGGTGTAGCTAACTCTCCAGCTGTGCCGAGGCGTCTAGGATCACCGTAGGTACGCTCCACGGCTTCTTCTAGTTGTGCGGTTAGTTTAGGGATCTGCATAAGTGTCATGGAAGTAATATGTATTCCATATATTCAAAGTATATTCATATATATGCATTCACAGTTAGATAGATCTCACTTGCTAAAAAATCCAGTGCCCACACATATCTATGCAAAAAGCTGATGCCAGCTATAATCAGTCGTTAAAGACGACCCTGGCCTTCATAAGGAACAAGTACAGAGAGTCTTAGTAGATATCTATTGTTTACTTTACTAGTCATGCAAGAAAGCTAGGGCAAAAGAACAAAAAACAATAAATCTGCAACTTCAGCCCTTTTATCATAATTATCATAATTATCATACTTACACTAGAACAGCCAATAATCTAGCAGCTTTTAATTGTATGTTAATTGACTAACCAGCCCCTTTTTGTAAATGTATAAAACCTTGAATGAATAATAAATGTGTGGTCTTGACGAACTGTTATACTGACACTTCCATTGTGGACAGTCCTCATTTCATTCTGAGTGCTCAAAAAGACATTTAATAGAAAATTGGGAACAGCACCAACAAACACTTCAGGATAGATTTATCCTAATTAAATTTCCATAACAGATGGCGCCCAACGTGGGGCAGTGGACGAAACGCACGGGGACCTGCTGACCGGAGAGACAGAGGTGTTGGCCATGGCCTTGGCTCACGGGACAGAGACTGCGCAGCTCCATAAGTAAGGTAAGAAAATCTTGTCATCTTACCTGAAAGTCCCTTGTGCTCAGTCCTGGTCTTACACCTCTTGCCGGTCAGGTGTGGTCACCACCGCATTCCCAGGTAGTGTAAAAAGTCCACACCCTTATCCAAAACCCTGGGATATAAGGTGTTTGCTGCTGTGCTGTGTATGTTTCATGTTTTGTGTGAACCGGAGAAAGTTGGAACGTTGACTGTGTTTTTGCTTGCTGATTTCTGGGAGCTGTATAGCAAAAAAACAAATTGCTGGATAAGTTCCCACAGTTATCCTTCACACATGGGAGGGAGGTCATCCCAAAAAAATCCAGGTGTGAGGGGCGGGAGCTTTGATTTGGATAAGTCCACGCAGTTATCCTTCACACATCGGAGGGAGGTCATCCCAGATAAATCCAGGTGTGAGGAGCGAGGGCTTTGAATCGGTTAAGTTTCTGCAGTTATCCTTCACACACAGGAGGGAGGTTATCCCAGATCAATCCAGGTGTGAGGGGCAGGAGCTTTGTTTGGATAAGTTCTCACAGTAATCGTCCACGCAAGGGGGGAGGTCATCCCAGTCAAATCAGACGTGGATGGTGAGAATTTTGATTAAGGCTATTACAGATTACTGTGACCGGCGCACCGGCCAGGGCGTATGGTTTTCAGAAGTGGTAGACCTGGAGCGTCGCCGTGCTCAGTGCAATTGGTGAGTTATCAGTTACCAGAGCAGCTTGTATGTGTCACAGATCATCAAAAGAGGGATTCGTATTCTCCCGGGTGTCTGTCTCATTGTACGTGTCACTGTCTGTATCAGGTACTGTCGCTTTAAATCTCATTCAGAGCAGCGTGCGCTCTGTCACTATCTCATTCACTGCTGGCTGCAGCAGCGAGAAACCCCTTTGACCCCCCTCCTCTGCTAATCACGTTGTTCAGTCTGAACTGTATTCATTTTTTGCTATTATATATGGATAATCTTTTTTTGATACGTGATTTCAGTGCCTGTAGAGACAGCAAGCAGAGATATAAGGGAGGGGGGGAAGTGCTGGCAGCAGCGAGATTTTATTTATTTTTTTCCCAGAGGGCGGGAGGATACAGCCTACGCTACCAGACAAAAGTTTTAAAGTATTTTTTCTTTTTGTTTTTATCATTTTACAATCAGTTTTTCCACCTCTTTTCTGTTTTTAATTAGCTGTTTTAGTAACAAGGGTTGTTTTTCAGAGTTTTATGATTAATACGTTTTTTTTCCCTCCCCTTTTTGGTCAATCTTTTTTTTCCTAGAGTTTTTTACTAAATCTAACTTTTGTTTTTAAAGTTTTTCTTTTAAGTACATTTTTAAATTATTTTGGAGAGGTTTTTCTAATCAATTTATTTTAGAGTTTTACTCTCCAACCAGCAAGATCTACTAGCTTGCTTTAGACCAAGGTCACTCCACAGATAAGGAAACTGCAGGCTGAGGGAGAACACACACACAAACTGCGCAGTGGCTTCACTCACCCCTCCCATCAGGCATTCAGCGAAGACACACAGAACCAGAATGCAGCAGTTTTCAGATTTTTAATCACCTTTGTTGAATAGGTTTTTGGAATAGACACAGTACGTGAGAATCAAAGGGCTAGGCATGTGAATAGAAGGTCAGAGTACGTGAGAAGCAAATGGACAGGCAGACTTTACGCTGCATAATGAAATGTTTTTTTCTTGTTTTTTGTTTGAAAGGCAACAAGAAAGTTTGTTTATAGATTACCGTCTGTTATAAAAGAGCAGTGGTGCATCGTGTAGAAGGTACAGCAAGTTAATTTGAACGGACCAGGAAGTGATTTTTTATGTGAATAAGATTGAAAAGGTGTTAAATCGTCTGTGAGAAAATGATCACTAACATGTCACAAGAGCAGAATTCAGAGTCACACACATCACATGTTCATCATGTGGAGACACGGGACAGGTGTAGGCTGCTCTCATTGAATAAGAAGCCTTGTACAGGGAAAAAACGCTCCCCGCCTCTCTCCACAGGGAGAAGGCATTTTTGTTTCAATGGTCCCCTCTCAAGAGCCACAGGGGGGACACCCTCTCCTTTTTCTTCTCTCAGTCCCTTTCTCCTTCTTTTCAGACTTTTCTCCTCTTTCCTCGCTGCCATCCCTCTCTATCCTTCTTTCCCTATCATTCCTTCTTTCCCCTCCCTCACATCTCTGACACATCCATTTTCTTCCTCTTCCTCTTCTTCTATCTCTTCCTCTCCAACTCTCAAATCTTCTTCTTCATCTTCTTCTACTTCTCCCCCTCCATCTTTCTCCTCTCTCTCTCCTCCATCTTTCTCTCCTTTCCCCCTTTCACTCTTCTCTCCCTCCCCTCCTTCCTTTTCCTCCCTTTCTCCTCCCACACCACACCCACCTCCTCCTTCCTCCTCCTCTCAGTCACATCCCACCTCTTCTCACTCACACCTCCCTTCTCTTCCTCTTTTTTCTACTTCGTTATCAACTGGGTCAACGCCCAATCAAAGCAATGTGGTGTCCCTGTATTCAGTGCCTCCAGCACAGGGCACCCTGTCTATCCCAAGCACAGTACAAACATTGCCAGTCATTATATCAGGAGAAAAAAGTGCAAATCTCCCTACACAAAATGCTGCAGGTAGCCCCCAGACACAACAGCTAGCAGAGCCCACAGCCATGGCTTCACAGGGGGGAAGTATAGCTGCTAGAGTTGAGCGATACTTTCCGATATCCTAAAGTATCGGAATCGGAATGGTATCGCCGATAACACTAAAATATCGGCGATACCCGATACCGATACCGGAAGTCCCATGTAAGTCTATGGGAACAAAATATCGCAACTAAAAAAACCCCATTCTTTCCTTGTAAACACTAAATATACACACATAGAATACATATATATATATATACATGTCATTGTGACATATATATATACATATATGTATAGTTTATACACTTCTACATAGTAAAATATCCTCTGATTTAATTGCCGGGTAAAGCCGGCTTCAGTGAAAAGACAGAAGCACCCGACATGAAATGACACTTGGTGTACATAGGGTTAACCATGTCTTTTCATGTCGTTTGCTATCTGATTTGCACAAACAATTAAATCAGACTATGTGTGCAAAATTTCACACCTGTAGGGGTTAATTAAAGGTGTAAATTCGTTGTAAAAAAAACGGACTTTTTTGCTACGAATTTACACCTTTAATTAACCCCTACAGGTGTGAAATTTTGCACACATAGTCTGATTTAATTGTTTGTGCAAATTAGATAGCAAAGGACATGAAAAGACATGGTTAACCCTATGTACACCAAGTGTCATTTCATGTCGGGTCACCCGACATGAAATGACACTTGGTGTACATAGGGTTAACCATGTCTTTTCATGTCCTTTTCTATCTAATTTGCACAAACAATTAAATCAGACTATGTGTGCAAAATTTCACACCTGTAGGGGTTAATTAAAGGTGTAAATTCGTTGTAAAAAAACGGACTTTTTTGCTACGAATTTACACCTTTAATTAACCCCTACAGGTGTGAAATTTTGCACACATAGTCTGATTTAATTGTTTGTGCAAATTAGATAGCAAAGGACATGAAAAGACATGGTTAACCCTATGTACACCAAGTGTCATTTCATGTCGGGTTCTGCATTTTCACAAAAGCCGGCAATTGAATTAGCGGCTATTATACTATGTAGAAGTGTATGAACTACAAATATAAATATATATATATATGTGTCACAAATTCAATGACATGTATATATATATATGAGGTGTAAAATTGCTGAAAAAAAATGCGTGGGCTCCCGCCCTATTTTCGCAACCAGACAGACAAAGCCAGTGAGTGGGGGCAGATAATAATAGCCCAGAGAGGGACCATTATTTTTGCCCCCCCCCGGCTACTAACATCTGCCCCCAGACACCCCAGGAAAGACAAATCTATAATTAGATTCGCCCTTTCTGGCACTTTGCCCGTCTATTCCCATTGCCCTGTAGCGGTGGCGAATGGGTTAATATGGGGTTAAAGCCACCTTGCTATTGAAAGGTGACCTTAAGCCAGGTTAATAATTGAGAGCTGTCAATTAGACAACTATCAATTATTAATCCTATTGCATGAAATAAAAATAAAACACACACACTTTAATTAAAAATCATTTTAATGAAATAAAGACACATGTTTTTGACCATCTTTTATTTTACTGCAAAAACCATTTCCTGTAATAAAAATAAAATAAAAAAGCAAAATTATTCTTACCTATCCCATGCACAGTCAGGTCCCACGGTGTAATCCTTCAGAAAGGGTTAATGTTTACTGCAGGGACCGCAGCTAATGCTGCAGCCTCACAGTAAACCCCAAATGAATGAGTTCCTCTCCTGCCTGACAGGAGAGTAAAGGCTGGGTGTCACATAACGATACACCAGCGATCCTGACAACGATATGCACTTGTCAGGATCGCTGGTGTATCGCTACATGATCGCTGCTGAGCTGCCAAACAGGCAGCTCAGGCAGCGATCTGGGACAGCGACACTGCGGGTAACATCGCTTAAGGGCCCGTCTCACATAGCGATATCGCTACCGAGATCGCTGCTGAGTCACTAGTTTTGTGACGCAGCAGCGAGCTCACCAGCGATATCGCTGTGTGTGACATTCAGCGACGATCAGCCCCCCTGCCGGGTATCGCTGATCGTCGCAGAAATGTCAGGACCTTTTTTGATCGCTGGTTTCCCTCTGACAGGCACGCATCGCTGCGTGTGACAGGCGGGAGACCAGCGATCCGCTGGTAACCAAGGTACACAGCGGGTTTCCAGGCACCGCGCAGCGCTTGGAAACCCGCTGTGTACCTTGGATACCAGCTCCCTGCATCAGGGCGCTGGTATCCAAGGTACACAGCGGGTTTCTAGGCACAGCCCCGCGCCTGGAAACCCGCTGTGTACCTTGGTTACCAGCGGATCGCTGGTCTCCCGCCTGTCACACGCAGCGATGTGTGCCTGTCAGCGGGAAACCAGCGATCAAAAAAAGGTCCTGACATTTCAGCGACGATCAGCGATACCCGGCAGAGGGGCTGATCGTCGCTGAATGTCACACACAGCGATATCGCTGGTGAGCTCGCTGCTGCGTCACAAAACTAGTGACTCAGCAGCGATCTCGGTAGCGATATCGCTATGTTAGACGGGCCCTTAAGTGGAAAGCTTAATTGATTGCTTTCCACTTTCACTTCAGGTCAGCCAGGGACACCATCAGTGACGTCAGAGGGAACTGATTAACAAAAATAGGGGTTTCCTTCGAAAAAAAAATGGCATGGGGACCCCCCTATTTTTGTTAACCAGCCAGATGAAGCAGACCGCTGAGGCCTGGATTTTCAGGCTGTAAAGGAGCCAAGATCCATGGACCTTGCCAGCCTGATAATACCAGGCCACAGCAGTCTGCATATCTTGGCTGATTAACAAAAATAGGGGATCCCCTCGAAAAAAATTGGCGTGGGGTCCCCCCTATTTTTGTTAACCAGCCAGATGAAGCAGACCGCTGAGGCCTGGATTTTCAGGCTGTTAAGGAGCCAAGATCCATGGACCTTGCCAGCCTGATAATACCAGGCCACAGCAGTCTGCATATCTTGGCTGATTAACAAAAATAGGGGATCCCCTCGAAAAAAATTGGCGTGGGGTCCCCCCTATTTTTGTTAACCAGCCAGATGAAGCAGACCGCTGAGGCCTGGTTTTTCAGGCTGGTAAGGATCCAATATCCATGGACCTTGCCAGCCTGATAATACCAGGCCACAGCAGTCTGCTTAGCTTGGCTGGTTAACAAAAATAGGGGATCCCCTCGAAAAAAAAACGGCGTGGGGATCCCCCCTATTTTTGTTAACCAGCCAAGTAAAATGCAGACTGCTGCGGCCTGGTATTAAAAGACTGTCAAGGCCCATGGATTTTGGCCCTCAACAGCCTGATAATACCAGGCTACAGCAGCCCCACATTTGGCGCATCAAAAGATGTGCCAATTGTGGCACTTTACCCGGCTCTTCCCACTTGCCCTGTAGCGGTGGCAAGCGGGGTAATAAGGGGTTAATGTCACCGTTGATTGCACGGTGACAATAAGCCCGGTTAATAATGGAGAGGTGTCAATAAGACACCGATCCATTATTAATCCCAAAGTTATTAAATGTTTTAAAAAAAGACAAAGCAAGAAAAAAGTATTTTAATGAAATAAAAGAGACAACACAGTTTTCATTTTTTTATTACTCTCTCATTCCTGCGACGCCATCGATCTCCTGTAAAAAAAGAAAAAAAAACAAACCAACAGTATACCACCTGTCCGACGCAGTCCATAGTAACGATTGTCCCACGACGATCCAGCTCTGCTACATCGCAATGACAGGCAGAGCCTGTCATCGCAACGCAGCACAGCTGATTACCTGCTTCCCCGGCGGTGACGTCATCGGACTGACTGCTTTACGGCCGGGATTACCCAGCAGTCACTGCAGTTATCGCGAGAAACTGCATGTGACCGCCGGGGAAAGAAGATGGCGGCCATGAAGCAGTCCAGGCCGTGACCGCCGGAGATCTTCTGCCAGGTAAGTGCCGCTGACTCCTGACAGACCCGACCGACGGACACTGACAGTGACAGTGACAATCCCGATTCCGGTATCCGATAAGACGAAAATATCGGAACTCGGAATCGGAATTCCGATACAGCCAATATCGGCCGATACCCGATATTTGCAGTATCGGAATGCTCAACCCTAATAGCTGCAGACACAAATGAGGAACCTCAGTGCCAAGCAGAGCTGCCAACATGGAACAATGACACTGATCCACCCAACATCACCCAGTATATGCACCAAGCACACCATGTCACTTCTCATCTGATGAAGATGAAGACACAACGTCATACATGCTGCCCAATACTAGGGAAGAAAACACACAAGCACCAATAGAGCAGGGACAGGTAGAGGCACCATCCTATGAGCCCTTCATCCCAAGCCAAGTGATCATTATGCTGCCAGACCCAGGGATACACCCCATGCCATTTTGCCAAAAAATGCAGCAGATCCAGTGAAAGTATGCAGCAGCCTGGATTGATCTCTGGACCGTAATGGAAATAAAAGCAGGTGATGCATTCTGGCCAATTATGAGAGAACACTTCAAGCTTCCAGCAGAGTTAGATGCGTATGCCTGGGAGACAGGACCAAAGCTAATTGAGCAACTCAGAGAATGGGCCAAAAGCAGACTGACAGGACAAACTCTCAGCCTACATGACATGAGTCAAGACAAGACAGAGTCTGTGGAGAAGTTCCATGACAGAGTGATGCAAGTGTTTCAAGATTTGGGCCTCATTACCCATGATCAGACACACAGACGGATGTTGGCACAGGCTTTTGTGCATGGACTGAGAGAACCAATCAGGAAACCACTGGTAGTAGCCAGGCCTGAGTACACGTCAATAGCAATGGATACCCTGCTCGCAGTAGCTAAAAGGATTGAGTCCTGCCGGGACAGAAGGGATGTCCAGTGTTACAACTGTGGCGAGTTTGGTCATTTCCGGAACCGGTGCAGAACACTGACTTCGCCCAGAAGAAGAAGAAACACAAAAAGCAGTGAAGAACCCCGTCCATAGGACAGGAGCATGCCAAGTCCACAGGAAACCCCACCAGTGGGACCAATATCCTGAGAGTGGATGGCGTAGCCAGATCTTTTCTTGTGGAACTCCGCAACCTCACCTATCTATCAGAATCTTCTGCGTCCTGCATGGAAATTGATGGTCAAGTCAGACATTTCCAGATTATGAAGCCCCTGAGCATGTGGACTCAGCCAGAACACTCCATCATGTCCCAGTTTGTTGTGTCAAAGACCTGCACCCTCAACCTATTGGGAGTGGACCTACTGCAGAAGCTGAAAGCGACCAGAGTGTTCCAGGAAGATGGGACCATGACACTTTCTTCACCCCTGACCCAAGAAGAAACAGGAACAACCACACTGCAGACCTATCACAGGAGGTGCTGGACATAGTACCAGAAAAGCCACTCCATCACCCAGAGTCAAGATGTCTCTGACCAACTGAAGGTCTAAGTGAACTCGCCTAAGAAGACGGCCTGAGAACTTTGACATTGGCCAGGATATTCAACTCAAGAAGGACCCTACTCGCTTCATGGAATGGCAACACCTCATCCGGCTCCAACGCCAGAGGTTCATCTTTTGCAAGCACCAGGAGGTGCCCCCTGCACTCAACCAGTTCACCCAGGCCCTAGACTAGCAAAAAGCCACTCAGCTCTTCAAACTTGTGCACAAATACTGACCTGAGACCGAGCTGGAGAAAAAGAAACAACTGATGGCCCGTGCTGAGAAAAAAGCAGCCGGTTAAGGAGACGTCCCAACAAGAAGACCCCCTGTGACCAGAGCAGGTGCTAACACAATGACTGTCGTGTTGGAGAACAAGAAAGCCAGCTGGTCGTCATCTCTCATGATGTGGATCCTAGTAGACGGCTTGTTTTCCCGCCTGCTCTGCGCCGGCAGATGGGAGTCCCCTGCCGCATACTGAAGGACAAGGCCAAACTGGGCTGCCTCGCCGATCGGAATCAATACCAGCTTTCCACAGTAAAGAAAAAGACTGTAAACCCCACTGAGTTCAGAATGGTGCAAGGCCTGGAGGCCGTGAAAGAGGCTACGGTATTTGAAACCCCAACAGTGCTGAACTCGCACACTCTGCTCTCAAAAGTCCCAGTCACCGCAACGGTATTCACGGTGATCAACCTGGCCAGTGCCTTCTTCAGTGTTCCCCTCCACCTGGAGGCCAGCCTTCACGCACCAGTGCAGTGTATTTGGACAGTGTTGCCTCAAGGTGCTCAGAACAAGCCCTTCAAGTTTCACCAAGACAATGTCCTCCATCCTCGTCAACTGGATTGCAGAATGTGCAGGAGTCACTCTTCTACAACACGTGGATGACCTTCTCTTTTGTGTGGTTGACATCGATACCTGCACAGTCCATTCCTTGTCTCTCCTACTCTACCTGGAAGAACAGCAACGCAAGGTCTGGAAGAACAAAGTCCAGTGATGTCAGAAGCAAGTTACATCCCTGGGACACTGTATTGCCTGTTGTGAATGGGTTTGAGATGAGTTCTGAGCAGAGGCTCCCTCTGGTGGTTACAAGCGGTACTAGTGAGGATTGGGAATCAGGTGTTACTGATTGGTCTTATTTAAGGGAATCATTTTCCCATCAGGGTTGCCGGTGATCAATTGTTCTGGTCTGAATCCTTCTTTCCAGTTTCCCTTGTATCCTGCTGTGTCGTGTCTGCATCTCCTGCTATCAGATAAGACAATTTCTTATTTTGTGTTTTTGCTATATTTTTGCATTTTGTCCTGCACTTCTGTGGGGGCCTTCTGGTCCCCTCCGGGGGCTTTTGCCCTCTCAGTTTAGTCCAGCCACTGTTTTGTACTTTTGCTTTTTGCAGTTTTTTCAGTGGCTGCTGTTTTTGTTACACCAGAGAACTAATTTAGGTGGTAGAGGTCGTGTGATCTCAGGTGATTTTGAAATTAGTAGAGTTGGTGTTTTTCAGGGTTTTCTGGGATTGCAGTAAGTACCCTTCCTGTCCTTTTCTATTTAGATAGTTTGGGCCCCAGCGTTTGCTCATACTATTTTCTTTCTGTGTCAGTATTTCCTCTTGTCTAACCGCCATTACATGTTTGGGGGCTTTCTATTATCTTTGGGGTTCTGCTCCGGGCAGATAGCTTTCCTATTTCTATCTTTAGGTGTAGTTAGTTTCTCAGGCTGTGACGAGGCGTCTAGGACCATCGTAGGAACGCTCCACGGCTGCCTCTAGTTGCGGTGGTTAGTCAGGGTACTGCAATCTCATAGATTCCAACTGCTCTGGTGTATTTCCTTTTTTACCTGCACTCCTCAGCTACCGTAACATAACAGTATCACCGGACAAAAAAATTGTATGGTACTCACAGAAGGGAAAAAATATTTTGAAGGAAGAAAAGTTGTCAGAGATATTTTTCTGTTTGTTGCTTTTTTTTTTTTTTTTTTCCCTCTGTACTCTGGATGCTGGGGAGGATCTTTTCTCCCAATGGAGTTTGCACAGTTGTCTGGCCGTGTGGATCAGCTTGCCACTGAGGTTCAGAGTATTGCTGCATATCTTGCTAGGGTTTCCTGTTGTGGAACCTAGGATCCCC
>JARQOD010007047.1:0-40458 GCA_033576555.1 Oophaga sylvatica | reverse complement strand
GGGAAAAGGGGTGAAATTGGCTGTATGATGAAGGCCCCGGGTCCCGGGGTAGAGCGTTGAAAGAACAGTAAAAGAGGGTTGAGCAAAAAAAGGGCCCTGAGAGAAAAAATTTGAGCCGAATGGAGGATGGAGAAGGAAGTCTCTAAGTCGAGTCATTGTCAGGTGATAGTAGAACGGGCTTAGGGAAAAAGATATGGAGGTGCTCAGAGAGGCCAGGGAAGTTCGCAGGAACTTTCCAGAGGGGGGATGAGTGTCGGGTTGGCAGAGGAGCGAGATAAGTTTTCGTAAGTCAAGGGGGAGAAAGGTAATGCCCAGTCAGAAACCAGGGGGAGCGAAGTCAGAAGCAAGTGCACACAGTGGCCACAGAAAGTGGGGTCTTGGAGAATGCGTGTGTCAGGAGGAGGAGGCCCAACGCATTTTTGGAAAAGGAGACTCGCTTTTCAAGTGTATGTTGAGGTACCGAAGACATGCAAGAAGTTGTGCCAGTGAGGATGAAATGGGCCTTTAAAAAAAAGCGGTAGAAGCATTAGTGTGAATGGGTGAGAGATGAAAAGTTGTCAACTGTCGAAAAGGAAGTCAATGAAGGGTGGCTGTCCTGAGAGACATGCCCCTCTTGTTGACAAAGCAATGATTTTTGGAAAATCCAAAGCACTCGAGTTTGGGCAAGAAAGAAAGGTCAAAGTCAGCTTGGTTTAAATGGGGACTCATTCAAGTGCCCAGAGGTTGGTGAAAAAGTTTGGGAAAGACTTGGGAAAAGTGAGGGATGGTGAAAAATCGGTGTGCGAGGTCGGTTTCCGGTGATGAGATCCGGGTTTGTGGGTGAAGACGGGAGGGTTTCCCGTCTCGTTGTGGACAGGGGGCCTTGGGAATACGGATGCTCCTGGGTATCGTGTGCCAAAGAGAAAAGTAGGAATACGATGGAGGGCCCGGGTCAACGGGAAACCCCTGCAGAAAATGGGAAAGAAGATGGCCTCCACCTTCAACCGTGGTATTGAGAGGAGAAGAGATAGAAGTAGTGATGCCTCAGTTAGCTCGTGAGAGTGACTTAAGCAGGAGAACCTATAGTGGAAAAAATGAATAAGGACGCAGACCAGACAGGACGTATGGGTGCAAGTGAATTGCGACGCCGTACTGACCGCTGGGGAGGCGGGTGGTCTGACAGAGGGCCCGACTTAGCCAGACGGTTTGACTGGCAGAGACGACCGAGAAGGATCTCTGGTCGGGTAATAAGTGTTCAACCCCACAAGTTTGAACAGAGGGGGGAGGTATGTGGTGTAGTGACACCTGATGCAGCTAGGGGGCACTGTGTATGCTCCTCGAGGTATGCATGGAAGCATGGTTTGTGTTGTGGTGAAGGACCTGTGATGAGGTCATGATCAGGTGACCTAACCATGTGATCCTGACCTCACCTATGTTATGTGTATCAAAAGGACCTGTGATGAGGTCATGATCAGGTGACCTAACCATGTGATCCTGACCTCACCTATGGGTGGGGTTACACCTATGTAATGGAGTTTGTTTTGCACCTGTGAGAGAGTGTGTGGGAGTCTGTGAGTGTGAACAGACTTCCATGTGTCCAAGGCAGGACATTACAGAGAGGTCTCTGTGAATGAAGAGTGAGGCTCCAGGCAGGAGCTGAAGCATTGAAGAGCTGTACTATATGTTACCATATGGTTTATGATGTAATAAACCTAAGGACTTTTTGCATAAGATCGAGTCTCCTGATTTACCTCTGAAGCAGCCGAGTGAGTGAAACCTTACAGTGTGTTTACTGTCCTCCACTCACTGGCGACTGTTATTCCCCATTGACTTGCATTGGGGTCGGGTTTTGTTTTTGGCCAAACTTCGACTTTTGCCGTGAGTTAGTCGGCCGATCTCGTTCGACTCGACTTTTGGTAAAGTCGGATGGTCCGAAACCCGACTCATCCCTCCCGGAGGCAAAGTCACTCATCTCTACTGCTCACCCATAGACTATTCCGTGGTCTGGAGTACATTTTCTTGTTATATAATCCTCAAAATTGCATAGCCTTTATGAATCTAGTAGCACCAATACATGACAATTTGAACAGAATGTGTATGAGGTCCTCCTTTATGTCTAATACAGTGTGTATCTGAGTTCCTATTCCTTCTGTCTAAAGGTAACTTTTTACAGCTAAGTGACCACATCATTGGTGAATCAGATTACTTCTCCATCTTATCGTTCCACCTTTTTTCTACAGGCTTTATATATTTGTCCTTATGTTGCACATCTCATACAATTCTGAAGAGTATGTTCCCCTCTTTTCTTTAATCTATACCATTCACTGAACAGACTCATAAAATGCACTATATATTTACCCTATTCTAGTTATTGACACCAGTTTGCTGAAAAAAAAAATAGTTATAAACAGGGCATTTATTTTAAACAGGGTTTGGCCATCACAGAGATCACATCTGAGTGCGCAGAAAATTCTGCCATTTCTGGGCTACTGTAAAATTTTGTTGGAGTGTCTTATACAAGTTATTGAAGGAGAAAATCGTGAGCACTACTGTGATTGGTGCCAAGGTAGGATCCCAAACCATATAGTGATAAATATAAAGACCTGGTACTCAACTTTAATGCAATTAAAGAGGAACTTTTATTCAGTCCACAATAAGTAGTACAGCAAAACATTTCGGTCAATCTTGTCCTTCGTCAGTTACTACAAAAATATACAAAGCACAATTGATGAAAAATGTGAAAATAAACACAGAAAAAACAATGTAGCAAAAAGGACCAAAAAGTCAAGAACAAACGAATACACGCACATAAAACAGACAGCTGGTCATTGTAAGCATAATTTAGTATAAGCGTAGAACTAAAGATCAGGTACAATGCAAGTGGAATGAGAGAATAAATGATTATCGGTGAATAAGAAGTATAATATGCATACTGTACTAGAGTTGGTATGAAAACACAGATGTCAGCATCTAGAATAGGGTAAATATATAGTGCATATTATGAGTCCGATCGGTGAATGGTATAGATTAAAGAAAAAAGGAGAACATACCCATCAGAATTGTATGAGAACTTGAATAAGACACTCCAACAAAATTTTACAGTAGCCCTGAAATGCCAGAATTTTCTGCACACTCAGATGGGATCGCTTTGATTGCCAAACCCCTGTTTAAAATAAATGCTCTGTATGTAACTTTTTTTTCAGGAAACTGGTGTTAATAACTTGTATAAGACACTCCAACAAAATTTTACAGTAGCCCAGAAATGGCAGAATTTTCTGCACACTCAGATGTAATCCCTGTGACGGCCAAACCCTGTTTAAAATAGCTGGATTTTCATGCTGTAATATTGAAAGGATCTGCCTGTATTCTGCAGTGCCAACAAGCAAATGGAGCAAAAAAAATGTGCTCTGTATTGCTTTTGAAGAAAATAATCACGATTAAGATGCAGAAAAAAATTATTCCTGGCCACTGATACCTGGGGCTATGTATATACTGTAAATATCTGTAATAGGCAGCAGCAGCCGCTGTCATGTATAGTGTACAGTTCCTATAGCGTCTTGTGCTTGGGTGCGAGGAAAACACATGAGACATAGGTTGATATGAAATGACTTGTATTACTTCATACAAGCATGCAGAAAAGGTCACACAGTTTGCAGGAACAGAGGCAGGAGAACACAGCAGGCCAGAGTAACTTCAAGCTCTACAATAACTCTCCAAGCAGGTTCAGGATCTCTTCTCTGTACCGTAATTCCTCTGCAAACATGGATTCACCAGACAGCAGGTTTCCAAAGTCCAAAAGTGTTCCAAAGTTCCTCAGTAGGAAATAGCTGGAGTCCAAAATCCTAGGTTTCCAGGAGTCAGGTCACAGGCTGACTGAGGCTTGATTCAGGAGCACTGATTGTTCAGCTGAGGCTGCTTAAGAAGCAAGAGGGAGAGAATCAGGGCGGGAACATGAAAACTGGAAACCCATATTAACTGAGGGCAAGAGCTGCAGAAAGACAGAAAGCAAAATGGCCGACGGAAAACTGAGTTTCAAGGAACATGTCAAAAGAGACAAAGAACCTTACATTACTCCCCCCTTAAGGACAACCTCCGGTTGACCTCAGACCAAGGCTTGTCAGGGTACCTCTGATGAAACTGGCGGAGCAGGCGAGGAGCATTTACATTATTGACTGGTTCCCATGAGTTGTCCTCCACTGGGTAGCCCTGCCATTTAATCAAATATTGCAACTGATTTCTGTACAACCTGGAATCTAGAATCCTTTCCACCATAAATTCTTCCTGACCATCGACCAGCACTGGGTCAGGGCAAGGAGAAGAGCGTCCAGGAAACGTATTGGGTGTTGCAGCCTTTAGTAGGGATACATGAAAGACAGGGTGGATTCTCATAGTTCTGGGCAGTTGAAGACGACAAGCAACAGCACTTATAATCTTACTGATCTTATAAGGTCCAATGTACTTATGTCCCAATTTAGACGATGGAATCTTTATTTTAAGATTTCTGGTTGACAGCCAGACCAAATCTCCTACCTTGAAAGCTGGTGCAGGTTTACGAAATTTATCTGCTGCTTTCTTGTACCTTTCCTGAGCCAATTCTAGATTTTCCTTTAGAAGATCCATATTCTTCTGTAAAGAAGTGATTCTTTTAGCCACTGCCGGCAAGGGCGTATCTATGGGAAATCGAGGAAGAATGTTAGGATGATAACCTAGATTGGAGTAAAAAGGAGACTGCTTAGTGGAGGCGCTCTGAGAGTTATTATAAGAGAACTCAGCCAGTGGAAGTAGATCCACCCAATCATCTTGTAGGTGGCAGATAAAGCAGCGGAGATACTGCTCCAGGGTCTGATTGGTTCGTTCTGTCTGTCCATTAGTCTGGGGATGAAAAGCAGAAGAAAGGTTTACTTTAATGTCCAATGCGGCACAGAAATTTTGCCAAAACCTTGAAGTGAATTGCACCCCTCGATCCGAAATGACCTCATCCGGTACTCCATGTAAGCGAAACACATTCTTAATCATCAAGTCTGATGTCTGTTTTGCAGTGGGTAAGCCGACACAAGGGATAAAATGAGCTGCCTTTGTTAGACGATCAACCACCACTAGAATGGTGTTCTTCCCTTGAGAGGTTGGTAACTCCACAATGAAGTCCATAGAAATGGATCCCCACGGGCGGGACGGGGTGGGAAGAGGTTGTAACAGACCAGTTGGTGAGGAGCAAGGTGTTTTGCATCTTGCACAGACTTCACATGAAGTGACATAGTTTAAAACATCTTTCCTGTAAGTGGGCCACCAAAAGAAACGAGAAAGAAATTCTTGTGTCTTTAGAATTCCCCTATGCCCGGCTATCTTGGAATCGTGGATGAGTTGCAATACTCTCAATCTGACTGTTTCAGGTATATACAGACGTTGTCCCTGAATCCACACACCATTCTTAAACACAAGACTTACGTCCCTTGGGGGTTGAGCCAACAAAGAATCCGCATGGTATGCTTCCTTGATGTCCTTAAGTAGGTCTTGATTATGAATCACTCCCAGGAATCTAGAGTCAGGAAGAATAGTCTTAGGAGGAGTAAGTGGACGTGTCTCTGCTGAATGAATCCTAGAGAGTGCATCAGCCTTTCCATTGCGCGATCCTGGTCTATAAGAAATTACAAAATTAAATTGGTTTAGGAAAAGATTCCAGCGAGCCTGGCGAGGAGTCAGGCACTTAGCCGACCTGATAAATTCAAGGTTACGATGGTCTGTCAGGACGACTGTTTGCTGTGCAGCTCCCTGAAGAAGGTGTCTCCATTCCTTGAAGGCGGCAATAATGGCCAACAATTCTCTATTGCCCACATCGTAGTTCCTCTCAGCCGAAGACAACTGCTGGGAAAAGAAGGCACAGGGATGCAAGACATTCTTCTCACCTGTTCTCTGAGAGAGTATAGCTCCAACGGCACAGTCTGAAGCATCCACCTCTATTATGAAGGCAAGCTCGGGGTTGGGATGTACTAAGATAGGTGCGGTGGTAAATTTGTCCTTTAAACAGGAAAATGCTTCCTGAGCTTGCGGGGTCCAGGAGAACCTAGACTGTTTCCGGGTAAGTTGGGTGATAGGTGACACTACCTCAGAGAAATTCCTAATGAAACGTCTATAGAAGTTGGCAAACCCGATGAAGCGCTGCACCTCCTTCACATTTCTAGGAATTGGCCAATCCTTGATGGCTTGGGTCTTGCTTCCATCCATACTAATCCCTTGCGTAGATAGTACATACCCCAGAAATTGAATTTCGGTCCTATGGAATTCACACTTTTCAAGTTTGATGTAGAGATGGTGTAAGGTTCTATGTATATATTCCTGAAACTCAGTTTGTTCGTCAGCCATTTTACTTTCTGTCTTGCTGCAGCTATCTTGCCCTCAGTCAAAATGGAGTTTCCAGCTTGCATGTTCCCGCCCTGATTCTCTCCTTTGCTTCTTAAGCAGCCACAGCTGAGCAATCAGTGCTTCAGAATCTAGCCTGCAGTGAACCTGTGACTTGACTCCTGTAAGCCTTGGACCTTGTACTCCAGCTATTCCTACTGAGGAACTCTGAAGCACTTGTGGACTCTGAACCCTGCTCTTTGAAAGACCCACGTTTGCATGGACTTACGGTAACAGAGAAGAAGATCCTGAATCTGTATTGGAGAGTGATTGCTGAGCTTGGATTACTCTGGCCTGCTGTGTCTCCTGTTTCTGTGTCTGCAAACTGTGTGACTATTTCTGCCAACTTGTATGAAGTAATACAGGACTTTTCTATATCAAACCTGTGTCTCATGTAGTTTTCATCGCACCCAAGCACAAGACGCTATATGAACTGTACTACATACATTACAAGATTCTGAAGCCAAAACGTTAGTGTCTGCTGGGTCTGGAAGGCTGTGTCTGCTGTACTGTGGATATCAGAGTCGGTTGTACTTTCTGTGATGACAGTGGTTGTGATTCTCAAACCTTCAGGTGAGCAATTCCTTAAGTTTTTTCTTTTGCAGTGTTACACGGGTAAACACTATTGTTTTTTTTTTTTTCTTTCTTTCTCTTTTGTCTGCTGTAATCTGGTATCAGATGTCTGGTTTGAAACTTCTGTGATGATAGTGGTTGTGACTTCTCACAACCATTCCAGGTGAGCATTCCCTTAATTTTTTTTTCTCTCTGCAGTGTTGCCACAGGTGAACACTATTGTTTTTTCTCTCTTCTTCCAGTATCCTGTCTTAAAAGATCTGAAATGGAGGCCCGCATAAAGGAACTTTGCGGAGTGACTGATAATATCCTTGCAGATTTGCAGAATATAAAGACCCGTTTTACAAATCTACAGGACCTCAATAATCACAATTTGCAAGTGGTTGGACAGACTACCCAGGATTTGCGAGCCAGGATTGAGGTTCTAGAGGGGCGAGTCCAGGCTCCTGCCGTAGCCCCGAGTGCTGGGATTCCCAAGTTGCCCCCTTTTCGTTTTGGCGGTGAACGTGAGAAATTCAGGGGATTTATTAATCAATGCAATCTTTTTTTTTCTGCACATGCTTCACAATTTCCCACTGAACGATCTAAGGTGCTTACTATAATTATGTTGCTTACCAACAAGGCTTTAATGTGGGCAAACCCTCTGATTGAGACTGAGGATGATTGTTTGAATCACCTTGATGATTTTATTTCAGCCATGGGGCAGGTGTTTGATGACCCCAATCGAGGTGCAACAGCTGAAGCAGCCATGTTAGCTTTGCGCCAAGGTAAGCACTCGGTAGCTGAATATGCCTTGGATTTCAGGAGATGGGCCCTTGATACCACCTGGGACAGTTCCGCCAAAAAATCTATTTTTCGAAAGGGGTTATCTCCACTGATTAAGGATGAACTTGCTCGTGCCGACCCTCCCACTGCGTTAGGTGACTTTATTAACTACTGCATCCGTATTGATACTCGTCTGACTGAACGCAGGCAAGAGAGATGGTTCGAAAGCAATCGTACTAACCTTTTCCTACCTTCCTCTCCAGCTAAGGAACCTTTGAGTAGGATTACACGGGAACCTGAACTGAACCATGCAGGTAGACTCTTTACAACGACGGGTTAGTGATGCACGCAAGGAACATCGTTTTAAGGAGAATCTATGTTTCTATTGTGGTAAGTCAGGGCACTTCATTATAAACTGCCCCAGCCGTTCTCGTAAGACTACTGCAGCACTCATTCATTGTGAGTGTTGCGAGAGGGGATCTGTCAGGTCCGAGCCTCAGGCTCCAGAGAGATCTGCAGCAACAGATCTTGATTTCTCGGACTTAAACTCCGTTACCTCTGAGGACGTGACTGTGTAAACGCTGCCATTTTCAAGTTTCCTCAGCGGTGTCCCAGCTGAGTTGTAAGAAAAACAATTCTCATTGCTTTCTTTCCATCAAACTCTGGGTTGACTCAGCTTGGGTGTCTAGCTCTGCTATGATCGACTCAGGGGCAAGTGGAAATTTTATGGATGTCTCCTTTGCTCTGAAACAGGGAATACGTTCAGTGAAGAAGGCTACTCCAGTACAGATGGAAACTGTGGATGGCTCCCTGCTGACCTCTGGACCAGTGGATCAGGAAACAGAGCCTTTGAGGGTTCTTATGGGTAAAGATCATCAAGAGAAACTGTCCTTTATGCTTATCTCTTCTCCCCACTTTCCCATTATTCTAGGGCTACCATGGCTGCAGGCTCAGAATCCTACCATTAACTGGGAGACCAAGGAATTACACTTTCCAGAGAAACAGATGAGTCCAAAAGTTTCAGCTTGCTCTGTTCCTAAAGGAATCATGTCAGTCCCTGAACTACCAGCTGTATACCAGGACTATGTGGATTTATGTGACAAGAAGAACGCTGACCAGCTTCCTCCTCACCGTCCATATGATTGTCCAATTGAATTATTGCCTGGAGCAGAGATACCTTTTGGTAAGATCTACCCCCTGGCGGGGCCCGAGCTAAAGGCTTTAAAGGATTACATAGATGAAAATCTAGCCAAGGGCTTCATACGCCCCTCTTCATCTCCTGCAGGTGCACCCATCTTCTTTGTAAAGAAGAAAGATGGATCTCTGAGACCATGCGTAGACTATAGGGAACTCAATAAGGTTACTATTAGAAACCGTTATCCATTGCCTTTAATCCTGAGTTATTGGAGAGAGTGCGACATGCCAAAATTTTTTCTAAACTAGATCTTCGTGGGGCCTATAACTTAGTCCGTATTAGACCTGGGGATGAATGGAAGACTGCATTCAGGTCACGCTATGGACACTTTGAATATCTAGTTATGCCTTTTGGTCTGAGTACCGCCCCAGCCACTTTCCAACACTTGGTGAATGACATCTTCAGGGATCTCCTAGATACATTCGTGGTAATTTATTTGGATGATATTCTAATTTTTTCTAACTCCACAGAGGAACATCATGGACATGTGAGAATGGTCTTGGAACGTCTAAGACAAAATCATCTTTACATCAAACTTGAAAAGTGTGAATTCCATAGGACCGAAATTCAATTTCTGGGGTATTACTGTCTACACAAGGAATTAGTATGGATGGAAGCAAAACCCAAGCCATCAAGGATTGGCCAAGTCCTAGAAATGTGAAGGAGGTACAGCGCTTCATCGGGTTTGCCAACTTCTATAGACGTTTCATTAGAAATTTCTCTGAGGTAGTGTCACCTATCACTCAACTTACCGGAAAGAGTCTAGGTTTTCCTGGACTCCCCAAGCCAGGAAGCATTTCCGTCTAAAAGATAAATTTACCACTGCACCTATCCTAGTACATCCCAACCCGAGCTTGCCTTCATAATAGAGGTGGATGCTTCAGACTGTGCCGTTGGAGCTATACTCTCTCAGAGAACAGGTGAGAAGAATGTCTTGCATCCTGTGCCTTCTTTTCCCAGCAGTTGTCTTCGGCTGAGAGGAACTACGATGTGGGCAATAGAGAGTTGTTGGCCATTATTGCCGCCTTCAAAGAATGGAGACACCTTCTTCAGGGAGCTGCACAGCAAATAGTCGTCCTGACAGACCATCGTAACCTTGAGTTTATCAGGTCGGCTAAGTCCCTGACTCCTCGCCAGGCTCCTGGAATCTTTTCTTAAACCAATTTAATTTTATCATCTCTTATAGACCAGGATCGCGCAATGGAAAGGCTGATGCACTCTCTAGGATTTACTCAGCAGAGACACGTCCAATTACTCCTCCTAAGACTATTCTTCCTGACTCTAGATTCCTAGGAGTAATTCATAATCAAGACCTACTTAAGGACATCAAGGAAGCATACCATGCGGATTCCTTTTTGGCACAACCCCCAAGGGACGTAAGTCTTGTCTTTAAGAATGGTGTGTGGATTCAGGGACAACGCCTGTATATTCCTGAAACAGTCAGATTGAGAGTATTGCAACTCATTCACGATTCCAAGATAGCTGGGCATAGAGGAATTCTAAAGACACAGGAATTTCTTTCTCGTTTCTTTTGGTGGCCCACTTGCAGGAAGGATGTTTTGAATTATGTCACTTCATGTGAGGTCTGTGCAAGATGCAAAACACCTCGCTCCTCACCAACTGGTCTGTTACAGCCTCTTCCCACCCCGTCCCGCCCGTGGGGATCCATTTCTATGGACTTCATTGTGGAGTTACCAACCTCTCAGGGGAAGAACACCATTCTAGTGGTGGTTGACCGTCTAACAAAGGCAGCTCATTTTATCCCTTGTGTCGGCTTACCCACTGCAAAACAGACATCAGATTTGATGATTAAAGATGTGTTTCGCTTACATGGAGTACCGGATGAGGTTATTTCGGATCGAGGGGTGCAATTCACTTCTAGGTTTTGGCAAAATTTCTGTGCAGCATTGGACATTAAAGTAAACCTTTCTTCTGCTTTTCATCCCCAGACTAATGGACAGACCGAACGAACCAATCAAACCCTGGAGCAGTATCTCCGCTGCTTTATCTGCCACCTACAGGATGATTGGGTGGATCTACTTCCATTAGCTGAGTTCTCGTATAACAACTCTCAGAGTGCCTCCACTAAACAGTCTCCTTTTTACTCTAATCTAGGTTATCATCCTAACATTCTACCACGATTTCCCATAGAAACGCCTTTACCAGCAGTGGCTGAAAGAATCACGTCTTTACAGAAGAATATGGATCTTCTAAAGGAAAATCTGGAATCGGCTCAAGAAAGGTACAAGAAAGCAGCAGATAAATTTCGTAAACCTGCACCAGCTTTCAAGGTAGGAGACTTGGTCTGGCTGTCAACCAGAAATCTTAAGTTAAGGATTCCATCGTCTAAGTTGGGACATAAGTACATTGGACCCTATAAAATCAGTAAAATTATAAGTGCCGTTGCTTGTCGTCTTCAACTGCCCAGAACTATGAGAATCCACCCTGTCTTTCATGTATCCCTACTAAAGGCTGCGACACCCAATACGTTTCCTGGACGTTCTCTCCTTGCCTGCCAGTGCTAGTCGATGGTCAGGAAGAATTTGTGGTGGAAAGGATTTTAGATTCCAGGTTGTATAGAAATCAGTTACAATATCTGATTAAATGGCAGGGCTACCCAGGGAGGACAACTCATGGGAACCGGTCAATAACGTTAATGCTCCTCGCTTGCTCCGTCAGTTTCATCAGAGGTACCCACACAAGCCTGGTCTGAGGTCATCCGGAGGTTGTCCTTAAGGGGGGAGTAATGTAAGGTTCTATGTATATATTCCTGAAACTCAGTTTGTTCGTCAGCCATTTTACTTTCTGTCTTGCTGCAGCTATCTTGCCCTCAGTCAAAATGGAGTTTCCAGCTTGCATGTTCCCGCCCTGATTCTCTCCTTTGCTTCTTAAGCAGCCACAGCTGAGCAATCAGTGCTTCAGAATCTAGCCTGCAGTGAACCTGTGACTTGACTCCTGTAAGCCTTGGACCTTGTACTCCAGCTATTCCTACTGAGGAACTCTGAAGCACTTGTGGACTCTGAACCCTGCTCTTTGAAAGACCCACGTTTGCATGGACTTACGGTAACAGAGAAGAAGATCCTGAATCTGTATTGGAGAGTTATTGCTGAGCTTGGATTACTCTGGCCTGCTGTGTCTCCTGTTTCTGTGTCTGCAAACTGTGTGACTATTTCTGCCAACTTGTATGAAGTAATACAGGACTTTTCTATATCAAACCTGTGACTCCTGTGTTTTCATCGCACCCAAGCACAAGACGCTATATGAACTGTACTACATACATTACAGATGGTTTTGTCTTAGGCGTTCTAAGACCATTCTCACATGTCCATGATGTTCCTCTGTGGAGTTAGAAAAAATTAGAATATCATCCAGATAAATCACCACAAATGTATCTAGGAGATCCCTGAAGATGTCATTCACCAAGTGTTGGAAAGTGGCTGGGGCGGTACTCAGACCAAAAGGCATAACTAGATATTCGAAGTGTCCATAGCGTGACCTGAATGCAGTCTTCCATTCATCCCCAGGTCTAATACGGACCAAGTTATAGGCCCCACGGAGATCCAGTTTAGAGAAAATTTTGGCGTGCCGCACTCTCTCCAACAACTCAGGGATTAAAGGCAATGGATAACGGTTTCTAATAGTAACCTTATAGAGTTCCCTATAGTCTATGCAGGGTCTCAGAGATCCATCTTTCTTCTTCACAAAGAAGATGGGTGCACCTGCGGGAGATGAAGAGGGGCGTATGAAGCCTTTGGCTAGATTTTCATCTATGTAGTCCTTCAAAGCTTTTAGCTCGGGCCCCGCCAGGGGGTAGATCTTACCAAAAGGTATCTCGGCTCCAGGCAATAATTCGATTGGACAATCATATGGACGGTGAGGAGGAAGCTGATCAGCGTTCTTCTTGTCACATAAATCCACATAGTCCTGGTATACAGCTGGTAGTTCAGGGACTGACATGGTTCCTTTAGGAACAGAGCAAGCTGAAACTCCTTGACTCATCTGTTTCTCCGGAAAGTGTAATTCCTTGGTCTCCCAGTTAATCGTAGGATTCTGCGCCTGCAGCCATGGTAGCCCTAGAATAATGGGAAAGTGGGGAGAAGAGATAAGCATAAAAGACATTTTCTCCTGATGATCTTTACCCATAAGGACCCTCAAAGGCTCTGTTTCCTGATCCACTGGTCCAGAGGTCAGCAGGGAGCCATCCACAGTCTCCATCTGTACTGGAGTAGCCTTCTTCACTGAACGTATCCCCTGTTTCAGAGCAAAGGAGATATCCATAAAATTTCCACTTGCTCCTGAGTCGATCATAGCAGAGCTAGACACCCAGACTGAGTCCACCCAGAGTTTGATGGAAAGGAAGCAATGAGAATTATTTCTTTTACAACTCAGCTGGGACACCGCTGAGGAAACTTGAAAAATTGCAGCGTTTATACCGTCATTGTCCCCAGAACTAACAGAGTTTAAGTCCGAAAAATCAAGATCTCTTGCAGCAGATCTCTCTGGAGTCTGAGGCTCGGACATGACAGAGCTCCTCTCGCAACACTCACAGTGAATGACTGCTGCAGTAGTCTTACGAGAACGGCTGGGGCAGTTTATAATGAAGTGCCCTGACTTACCACAGTAAAAACATAGATTTTCCTTTATACAATGTTCTTTGCGTGCATCACTAACCCGTCTTTGTAAAGAGTCCACCTGCATGGGTTCAGGTTCTGGTTCCCTTGTGATCCTACTCAAAGGTTCCTTAGCTGAGGAGTGAGGTAGGAAAAGGTTAGTGCGATTATTTTCGAACCATCTCTCTTGTCTGCGTTCAGTCAGACGAGCATCAATACGGATACAATAGTTAATAAAGTCACCTAACGCAGTGGGAGGGTCGGCACGAGCAAGTTCATCCTTAATCAGTGGAGACAACCCTTTCCGAAAAATAGATTTTTTGGCGGAAGTGTCCCAATTGGTATCAAGAGCCCATCTCCTGAAATCCAAGGCATATTCGGCTACTGAACGCTTACCTTGGCGCAAAGTTAACATGGCTACTTCAGCTGTTGCACCTCGATTGGGGTCATCAAACACCTGCCCCATGGCTGAAATAAAAGCATCAAGGTGATTCAAACAATCATCCTCAGTCTCAATCAGAGGGTTTGCCCACATCAAAGCCTTATTGGTAAGCAACATGATTATAGTAAGCACTTTGGATCGTTCAGTGGGAAATTGTGAAGCATGTGCAGAGAAAAATAGATTGCATTGGTTAATAAATCCCCTGAATTTCTCACGTTCACCGCCAAAACGAAAAGGAGGTAACTTGGGGATCCCAGAACTCGGGGTTATGGCAGGAGCCTGGACTCGTTCCTCTAGAGCCTCAATCCTGGCTCGTAATTCCTGAGTAGTTTGTCCAAACACTTGCAAATTATGATTAGTGAGGTCCTGTAGGCTTGCAAAACGGGTCTTTATAGTCTGTATATCTGCAAGGATTGTATCAGTCACTCCGCAAAGCTCTTTTATGCGGGCCTCCATCTTCCAGATCTTTTAAGGCAGAAGTGCTGGAAGGAGAAGAGGAAAGGAAAAAAAAAAAAAAAACAATAGTGTTTACCTGTGGTAACACTCCAGAGTAACATTTAAGGGAATGCGCTCACCTGGAATGGTTGTGAGAAGTCACAACCACTGTCATCACAGAAGGTATTAAACGGACATCTGATATCCACAGCCACAGCAGACACGGCTTTCCCAGACCCAGCAGACACTAAATATTGGCTCCTGAATCTTGTCATGTATAGTGTACAGTTCCTATAGCGTCTTGTGCTTGGGTGCGAGGAAAACACATGAGACATAGGTTGATATGAAATGACTTGTATTACTTCATACAAGCATGCAGAAAAGGTCACACAGTTTGCAGGAACAGAGGCAGGAGAACACAGCAGGCCAGAGTAACTTCAAGCTCTACAATAACTCTCCAAGCAGGTTCAGGATCTCTTCTCTGTACCGTAATTCCTCTGCAAACATGGATTCACCAGACAGCAGGTTTCCAAAGTCCAAAAGTGTTCCAAAGTTCCTCAGTAGGAAATAGCTGGAGTCCAAAATCCTAGGTTTCCAGGAGTCAGGTCACAGGCTGACTGAGGCTTGATTCAGGAGCACTGATTGTTCAGCTGAGGCTGCTTAAGAAGCAAGAGGGAGAGAATCAGGGCGGGAACATGAAAACTGGAAACTCCATATTAACTGAGGGCAAGAGCTGCAGAAAGACAGAAAGCAAAATGGCAGACGGAAAACTGAGTTTCAAGGAACATGTCAAAAGAGACAAAGAACCTTACAGCCGCAGAGAGTACTGGAATAGACCCTCTTGCTATATGCAATGAAGTCTGCCACATACACTGCCTGCCTACCTAGCACTGATAACAATCGCTCTATGCACTTTGACTAGTCCTCAGAGGGACTATTGGTAGATGAATTTGTGTATTAAAAATGGTATACCCACACTAACTAAAACAACACCAAAATCTTTCCCTATCTCTGCAGCAACTCTCACTACACCGCCTAAGTCCGGAGCAGACTTTGACGAGCACATCGCCACTGGTCTCCTATAGACCTGATGACGCTGTGCAGCCAGCCAATCACTGTATTGCCACAACCAACATGGCTGTGGCATTAAAGTGCGTGGAAGACAATCCCTGCCTGTTCATTGGCTCTGTAAAGAGTGCCAAACATGCAGGGTGGTGACCCGAGCTCCCGCCAAGCAACCCTGGAAATGCTTGGCGCTCACCGAGCATCTTGAGCAAAATTTTTTGGAGTGTGTTATATAATTTCTTGATACTATTTTGCTGGCCAATAAATATTCAGCTGCCAATATTAAGGTATAGGGCAGATATTTTACACCGTGTTTTGTCCGCTACATGGATCGCATATCATTGCGCTCATAATTGTGCCACTTCAGGCCTCCATAGAATTTTTTTGCTGTGTCATTGCCAACTTGTTGACACAATATAGCTGGCCCAAAATAAAAAAGGCCAGATATTTTACAGTGGGCTATCTCCATCACACGTCTCATACAGTGCCTACAAGTAGTATTCAACCCCCTGCAGATTTAGCTGGTTGACACATGCGGAATTAACTTGGCATTGTGACATTTGTACTGTAGATCAGCCTGAAAGTGGGAAATACACTGCTGCAAAAAATTTTGCTTTAATTTTTTTTTTTTTTTTTTAAACGTTAAAAGTTAATTCAGAGTGTCATTTATTATTCAACCCCTCAAACCACAAGAATTCTGTTTGGTCCCCCTAAAGTATTAAGAAGTAGTTCAGGCACCAAGAATAATGAGCTTCACATGTGTGGATTAATGATCTCTTTTGCCAGCTTTTTCTGACTATTTAAGACCCTCCCAAACTTGTGAACAGCACTCATACATGGTCAACATGGGAAAGACAAAGGAGCATTCCAAGGCCATCAGAGACAAGATCGTGGAGGGTCACAAGGCTGGCAAGGGGTACAAAACCCTTTCCAAGGAGTTGGCCCTACCTGTCTCCACTGTTGGGAGCATCATCCGTAAGTGGAAGGCTTATGGAACTACTGTTAGCCTTCCACGGCCTGGACAGCCTTTGAAAGTAGTTTCCTCCCGTGCCGAGGCCAGGCTTGTCCGAAGAGTCAAGGCTAACCTAAGGACAACAAGGAAGGAGCTCCGGGAAGATCTCATGGCAGTGGGGACATTGGTTTCAGTCAATACCATAAGTAACGTACTCCACCGCAATGGTCTCCGTTCCAGACGAGCCCGTAAGGTACCTTTACTTTCAAAGCGTCATGTCAAGGCTCGTCTACAGTTTGCTCATGATCACTTGGAGGACTCTGAGACAGACTGGTTCAAGGTTCTATGGTCTGATGAGACCAAGATCGAGATCTTTGGTGCCAACCACACACGTGACGTTTGGAGACTGGATGGCACTGCATACGACCCCAAGAATACCATCCCTACAGTCAAGCATGGTGGTGGCAGCATCATGCTGTGGGGCTGTTTCTCAGCCAAGGGGCCTGGCCATCTGGTCCGCATCCATGGGAGGATGGATAGCACGGCCTACCTGGAGATTTTGGCCAAGAACCTCCGCTCCTCCATCAAGGATCTTAAGATGGGTCGTAATTTCATCTTCCAACAAGACAACGACCCAAAGCACACAGCCAAGAAAACCAAGGCCTGGTTCAAGAGGGAAAAAGTCAAGGTGTTGGAGTGGCCTAGTCAGTCTCCTGACCTTAACCCAATTGAAAACTTGTGGAAGGAGCTCAAGATTAAAGTCCACATGAGACACCCAAAGAACCTAGATAACTTGGAGAAGATCTGCATGGAGGAGTGGGCCAAGATAACTCCACAGACCTGTGCCGGCCTGATCAGGTCTTATAAAAGACGATTATTAGCTGTAATTGCAAACAAGGGTTATTCCACGAAATATTAAACATAGGGGTTGTATAATAATTGACCCACACTTTTATGTTTAAAATTTATTAAATTCAACTGAGCAACATAACTTTTTGTTTTGTAAGATTTATGCTTCTGTTAATAAATCCTACTCTCGTTTGCAGTTTGAAGGCTCTAACTTATTTGCATCTCATCAAACCAGCTAAATCTGGCACTGTATATCTGTGGGCCACAAATTTGAGCATTTCAGGCCTACATTCACTTTTTTTGCTGTTGTGTTACCCTAGTTCTATATACTATTTAGCTATAAAAAAAATAAATAAATACAGGCCACATATTGAACAGTGTGGTTTCTCCGTCAGAAGTCTCATCTATCTTCGGGCTACAAATTTGGGCATTTCAGGCGTACATTCACCTTTTTTTGCAGTGTTACCCTATTTCTATACACTATTTAGCTGTAAAAAAGAACAAAATACAGGCCACATATTGAACAGTGTGGTTTCTCCGTCAGACGCCTCACCTATCTGTGGGCTACAAATTTAGGCATTTCAGGCCTACAGTTACCTTTTTTTGCTGTGTGTTAACCTAGTTCTATACACTATTTTGCTGTAAAAAAAAAATACAGGCCACACTGTTGTGAATGGGCTTGAGATGAGTTCTGAGCAGAGGCTCCCTCTGGTGGTTACAAGCGGTACTGGTCTGTCCAGTGAAGATTGTGAAGATTGTGAGGATTGGGAATCAGGTGTTACTGACTGGCAATCAGAAGTGTTGGTATTTTTTAGGGTTTTTGTTGGATTGCAGTCAGAATTCTTTCCTGTACTTTTCTGTTTAGACAGATTGGGCCCCAACGTTTGCTCTTACTATTTTCTGTCTGTGTCAGTATTTCTTCTTGTCTAACCGCCATTACATGTTTGGGGGCTTTCTATTGTCTTTGGGGATCTGCTCCGGGGCAGATAGCTTTCCTATATCTATCTTTAGGTGTAGTTAGTTTCTCAGGCTGTGACGAGGCGTCTAGGACCAACGTAGGAACGCTCCACGGCTGCCTCTAGTTGTTGTGGTTAGTCAGGGTACTGCAATCTCATAGATTCCAACTGCTCTGGTGTATTGCCTTTTTTGCCTGCACTCCTCAGCTACCGAAACATAACACCACATATTTAACAGTGTGGTATCTCCGTCAGACGCCTCATCTATCTGTGGGCTACAAATTTGGGCATTTCAGGCCTATATTCACCTTTTATTGCTGTGTGTGTTACCCTAGTTCTATACACTATTTTGCTGTAAAAAAACAAAAATACAGGCCACGTATTTAACAGTGTGTTATCTCCGTCAGATGCCTCATCTATCTGTGGGCTCCAAATTTGGGCATTTCAGGCCTACATTCACCTTTTTTTGTTGTGTGTTACCCTAGATTCACCACTTTCGACCTTCCCTACCGGGACCATCACCCTCTACTCCTGTTCACGTAAGCGTGCCTCACTTCCTATGTCAGCAAAAGTGATTCGAGAGTCCGCCCGCACCCGCTCCCTCAGGGTCTGTTTAGTCAGGGCGTCCCGCAGGCCAGTCACCAACAAGTCACGCAACACGACATAAGCCGGTCCTATCTCCAATCCGTCCTTTCTAACAATGGCGTAGTGTAACTATTGCAGTGCATTCATATACTGCGCAAGCGTCTCCCCCTCTCTTTGCATACAGCTAAACAGGCAGGTCCTAAGTTCCCCTACGTCAGTGGGGTCCCCATGGGTCGCCTCTAAGATTTGTAGTACTTTGGTAAAGGTATCATGCTCTCGGGGGGTACGCAGCATCACAGAGTCTCTGGCCTCTCCATCCAAGGCCATAATGGCCACCTCGGCCTCTAACACCGGGGTCATAGGGTGCATTCTCACCATACCCCTCATGTGCTCTGTCCAGCTCAACAACATAGTGTATGACCCCGTAAATTTAGGCAAGTTACTTAACAAGGCCCCCAGGGAGATACTGGTTCTGGGCCTAGCTGCCTGTTCCGTCGCCTACATGCTGTTAGACTGCATCCTGCCGACTACGCCAAAATGTAAAAATACGGAAAGTGACATTCGTCGGATGCAGTGAAGAGCAGGAGGCAGAGAAGGGGTTAACAAGATTTACTTTAAATGGGTTAATTTTTTGCAGATATGGGGAGTACACAGGCTGAAAGTCAGCAGAGGTGTGTGAACTTCCCACGGGCTTGCTATAATCGA
The DNA here is from genome assembly GCA_033576555.1 of Oophaga sylvatica. Classification (NCBI taxonomy): domain Eukaryota; kingdom Metazoa; phylum Chordata; class Amphibia; order Anura; family Dendrobatidae; genus Oophaga; species Oophaga sylvatica. The sequence continues at coordinate 20,951 of JARQOD010007047.1, read as the reverse complement.
AGCATGAGGTGTACCGGACCGGTACGGGAACACCCAGGGGCAGTGCCGTCTCAGAGGGTGAGTCAGTCCGCAAGGTATTGGCGTATGTGGCGTCAGTAGTCAGAGCAGTGGGGAGTGAGTCAACCTTCACCTTTCTCCCTTGTCGCCTTCCTGCCAAATCTCTCGTCTTCCCGCGTTCAGTCCCTTTTATCTCCCACATGCCCCCTTCTGTCAGGTGCTCAGGCCCTCTCCACCCAGACCAATCACCCCCCGGCAACAGCGGTGACAGCCCCGATTGTTCCGACAGTTTAGCTTTCTGTGTTCTAGCTATATTTTTCAAAGATAAAACATGTACCCATTTATAGTACACGGTGCTGTTCACATGTCCTTATTTTTTCGGATCGAAAGTCCACAAAAAAGAAATGGTGAGCTTGAGAAACTCTGATGATAAAAACTGATATATAATAAAATAACACACCAAACTCAGATGAAAATCTGATCCAGCATAATTGTTCCCTTTTTTTTCTTGTACAGGGAAAAAAAAACACGGACATATGAATGAGGCTTTAGTCCACTCCATAGCATTTTCTTCACTTACTGGTATACATTTGCATGCAATAGCAAATCACCTATTGGAAACTCACTAAGAAGTGGCATTTTTTGCTTTCATAAAGTGTTTTAAATTGAAAAATGAGATTTCAGCAGCCCAGGAAACTCACTTGAATAAAGTGATTTTCTATTTGAGAAAAGCACTTGTTACTTTAAATTCTTATTGGATATCCTATAGGTAATTTTCTTTTAAACTACATTTTTTCAATGTTCATCATAGAATATCATCAACTAATCCATCTATTCTGACAAAATAGCAAATTGTCATTGTAGAGGAAAGCATACTGTACCTACCTCTTCCAGCAATGGTTAGAAACTTATATTCCAAAACATCAATGTAAACTTGTAATGTAGCTCTAAAAAAGTGCAATGCCCCATCACGCTCAGTGGTGTTATATATACTGTAGTATGTTCCTCCAGGGTCACACTTTTTGTTGTTTTAGTCTTTCCCTTTGTGAGGCAGTGACAGGTGTTATATGCAAGGGTCGCTGTGTGTCCTTCAGGATACGCACAGAAGCGTATTGAGGCCGTGGGAATGCATTGCAGACACAAGTATAGCTGAGATTGGAATGCAAAATAAAAGTAGGTGTTGGTCTTGGGCAAGCTATTTGTTGAAGGCAGATTTAGGAAAATCTGCCATGGAGCTTTTATTTTTTAAACGGAGCACAGGATGGTAGTGTGGTGGTTTATTTCCTTCCGGCCGGGTCTTCCATGTGGCCTATGGCCACAGGTTCCTTAAAGAAACCCCTGCAGCAAAGGGTTGGGTGTGTCAGTTTGGCTTGCAAGTGTGCAGAACAGAAGGCTCTGCAGAGCCCAACCTGTGTGGAGCAACAGAGAGCCAAGCACAGCCAAAAGGCTTGGGACCCCTCAGCATACACAGTGGTGCAGTCGCCTACGGCAAACTGTTACTGACGATCTTGTTTTCCCGGCTGCGATCCGGAGGATATCTTTGAGTTCCAGTTGTAAGTTTTCTTTGAACATTAAAAGACATTTGTTTTGAACTTTCCTCTAGTTACTGCCTGTCTGTCGCACTGCACCAACACTGCTGCACTACACCTTAAACATTTCCTCTCTTTAGGATGCATTCCTACTTCTACAAATAAAATTAAAAAATACAGACAGGTAAAATGTTGTCATGTACAGAGGTGCATTTTAAAGCTTGTCACAGGGCACCCCACTTACCATAAGGCCTTGCTATTACAGATGTCTTTTTTATGTGTTAGAGGGACTTGCAAGTGCTACATCTGCTTCCTCTATACAGTAGCTATGCTCCTGATTATACAGCTCTGTGTACTTACTTGATTTTATTATTTCTTTATTTGTTGTCACATTGAAAAGCAGTGTTATCTGTCAACATCACAGTAAAAGATAAATGCTTAGAAGGTCAGTGGACAGTCATAATCAATTATTGTGAGCTATCCAATGTATGCATGTTCATAGAGGGTAGACTGTCAATCACTCAGTAGGCCCCCCTCTGGACCTCTAAGCCCAGAATGAGGAGGGAATTAAATAAATAAAATACAAGTTATACTGAATCTTTACCAACAAACCTTTATATTAAACCGCTTAGCTTCTCCAGCTCTATAACATGATGCCACAATATTGGAAAATATTTTGATGATAACAGATATTTTTTAACCCCCTCACCCCAAAGCCAATTTTCACCTTCATGGCTAGGCCAAATTTTTCAATTCTGACCAGTGTCACTTTATGTGGTAATAACTCTCGAACGCTTCAACGGATCCCACTGATTCTGAGAGTTTTTTCGTGACATATTGTTCTTCATGATAGTTGCAAAATTTGTTCTATATGACTTGAATGTATTTGATAAAAGAACAGAAATTTGGCAAGACTTTTGAAAATTTAGCAATTTTCTGAATTTTATCTCTTATGCCCTTAAACCAGACAGTTATGTCACAAAAAATAGTTAATAAATATCATTTACCATATGTCTTATTTTCATCTTCATCATTTTTTAAACATAAGTTGCTGTTTTTTTAGTTTTGGAAGCTTAATGAGTTAAATTAGATCAGTAATTTCTCCTTTTTCAACAAAATTTAGAAAACTTTTTTTTAGGGACCATGCCTCATTTTAAAGTGACTTTGAGAAGTCTAAATGACTGAAAATACCCCAAAGTGACACAATTCTGAAAACTGCAACCTCAGAGTGCTGAAAACCACAATCAAGAAGTTCATTAACCCTTCAGGTGCTTCACATGAATTAAAGCAATTTGTAAGGAAAAAATGAAAATGTTCCCTTTTTTTCACAAAAATATTATTTTAGCCCCAAATTTTTCATTTTCACAAGGTAACAGGAGAAAATCGACATCAAAATTTGTTGTTACATTTTTCTTGAGTATGCCGATATTCCATATGTGGGTGAAATCTATTGCTTGGGAGCACGGCTGGGCTCGGAAGGGAAGGAAAACAGTTTGACTTTTTGAACACAAAATTAGCTGGAATCGAGAGCGGAAGCCATGTCACGTTTGGAGAACCCATGATGTGCCTAAACAGTGGAAACACCCCACAAGTGACCTCATTTTTGAAACTAGACCCCTTAGGCAATGTATCTAAATGTGTGGGGAGCACCTTGACCCCCTAGGTGCTTCACAGAAGTTTATAAAGTTCAGCAGTGAAAATAAAAAAAATCACATTTTTACCACAAAAATGTTGTTTAAGGCCCAACATTTTTATTTTCACAAGGGTAACTGGACAAAATGTACCTCAAAATTTGTTGTGCAATTTTACCTGAGTACGCCAATACCCGATATGTTGGGGAAAACTACTGTTTTAGAGTATGGCAGGACTCGGAAGGAAAGAAGCGCTGTTTGACTTTTTGTACTTAAAAATAGCTGGCATCGAGAGTGGCTGCCATGTCACGTTTGGAGAGCCCCTGATGTGTCTAAGCAGTGGAAACTCCCCACAGTGATCCCATTTTGGAAGCTAGACCCCTCAAGGAATTTATCTAGAAAGGTGGTGAGAACCCACAGATGCGTCACAGAATTTTACAATGTTGAACTGTGAAAATGAAAAAATTTGATTTTTTTTCCCACAAAAATGTTGCTTTAGCCCCAAGATTTTCAAATTTTTCATTTTCACAAGGATAACAGGATAAAATAAAGGTTCACAAAGGTTTCGATCTACATTAGACCTTCCTCAATGTGCCTATTGTCCAATTGAAAAGATATCAGATTATGTATTATCCCCTGGTCAGCTAGGAAGCACTGAATGCGGTGTCCACCTCGGTTCAAACATTTACCTGTAGAGTGCATCAGGTTGGCCTACCTTAGCTCTGTAAATTACATCAGGTTGGCATATGTGGGCTGTATAGAATGCATCAGATTGACATATGTAAGTTGTGTAGGTCAGAAACTAATTTAGTGGTCCATGGATGAGTGGACAGTTAGAAACATTCTTTTATACACAAGCCAGGTTTCTCAGGACAGGTGTCGCATTGATTAGTGGTGTCCTTTCTTATCCCCCTTCTGTAACTTACTGTACACTTGGCACTTTTTTGCGATCTTCCATTCTTTGAGATTTGAGGGATCTCACTTGGGAAATGATACCCTTGTACAATATGGGAACCTTCAGTTCCCGAAGTACTGGAGCCTGCTCCTTCCTGACTTCCAAATATTAGAGCCTTGATCACTACCTCCTGATAAGCGTCATACATTGCCATCTGTTTGAAGTGTTCATCCCGCAGCGCCAGTTCTGCTTACCAAAAGTGGCCACTGGGCACGCGCCTTCCACGTTATACATTGCAAAATGCATGGCAAGCTTCTTGTACCACACCTTACATTTCCGCATGGCACTGTAGGGCTGGAGGACTTGATCAGAAAGATCAACTCTCTCCATAGTTTTATTGTACCCCAGGACACAGTCTGGTTTGGAGACATGTGTAGAGATACCTTGTACAGCGGTGGGAGTGCTGCCATCATCATGTAAGGTAATAAAAAAAGGATATACCTCTTGTCCTTGTGCTTGCCCACCATAATGTTGTTGCTACATTAGTCTCTGTTCTCACCCTTTCTAAGCAACATCCCAATAAGTGACCTAGTGAGTCCTCTCTGATTTTTGCACCCAGTACTGCATGCTGCCGTACTTATGGCAGGGAGGGACTTGAATAGTGGTATGCTGGTATTAAAGTTATCTACGTAGAAGTGATAACCTTAATCCAGCATTGGCTGCACTAATTCCCACACAATTTCCATATTTACTCCCAGGACAGGGGGGCATTCAGGAGGTTGAATCCGGGTGTCCTCCCCTTCATAAACCCTAAATCTGTGGGTGTACCCTGAGGTACTCTCACAGAGTTTAACTCTGTACCTGGTCCTCTTACTGGGTAGGTATTGTAAGAATTTGAACCTCCCTTTGAAATGTATGAAGGACTCATCCATGCAGGCTTTGCTTTGGAGAATGCACACCTCAGGAAACTTCTTCCTGAAGTGATCAATGCCCATCTGAAAAATCGGCGAAATTGGGGTCAACTCGAGGAGGACATTGTGCATTGTTTTTGTAATGCAAAAGTTTGTGAATGGCCTCAAAGCATTTATGGGTCATAGCCATGTGGAACACTGTTGTGTTAGATAAAACATCAACACTCCAATATTGCTGAAGTTCTGGCTTCTTTACTAAAGCCATGTGAAGAACAAGGCCCCAAAACTTCAGCATCTCTATTGCCTCTATGGGAGTCCAATTAGTAAATGATGAAGTGGGGTTTTGGGCCTACAATTGTTGGGCGTACAAATTTGTCTGGGCCACCATGAGGTTTACAAAATCCTCGAGAAAAAGACTTTGAAACAGTATATTTCTGTGAGACCAGTAGTGTCAAATTGGACACCTGAATACCTTGATTGGGATGAGTAGGACATTTTTTTGTGGGTGTGTGTAAAATAACCAAAATTTTTCAGGTGTGTGGATGAGTGAGTGTTTGGTGTTAACATTTTTGTTTATTAGAATAAAAGAAAAAGAAAAAAAAATAGAAGAAAAGAATCTAGAAAGAAAAATATAAAAATAAAAAGAATATAAAAATTTGGAAAATAAAAACAAACTTACTAAATGGACGTCAGTAAAAAAAATTAGAGCCCGCAACTATCTGACACTAATCCTGACTATATTCTGTGAAAAATACTGTAGTATATGCTGATTGCTCAGTATAGTTTTACTGTCCTTAATCTAGCCCTATCAACTAATTGAAAAAATATATATTTTTTATACTTTACTGACACTAACCCTGACTATATAGCACGATCATAGGCTGATTAGTTATTCTTAATAAGTAATGAACAATCCAACCACCATCCTAAACTAATATAACATAACAAGGTCCACCTTAACTTTTTGTTCTGAGATATCAGGGGTCTAGAAGAGAGATAAATAAGTTAGAATTAGACAAAAAACAATTGAGTCCAAGTAAAACTGAAGGGTAAAAACTCTTTTCTGGGCCTTTCCTGTAAAACCGGGGTGAATGGGCTCTTCTCCAGGTTTGAAGTCTGTGCACAATACAGGTTAATTCTTTTATTGTCTTCCTATGGTTTAATATCTTGTATGCTTTTTATGTTTTGTATTGTGTATGATTTGCATTGTCTTGTGTGTTTTTTCATTATCATTTCAGTACACTGCCGAATCCGCCCTTTTCTCACCATGGAAGCAACAAAAACCCTCACTGTAGCATTGATCCACTCCCGCCTGGACTACTGTAACGCTCTATTACTTGGCCTCCCATTACTCGACTATCCCCTCTCCAGTCCATCCTTAATGCAGCAGCCAGGGTTATCCATCTGGCTAATCGGTACTCGGACGCGTCCGCTCTTCGCCAGTCCTTACACTGGCTGCCCATTCATTATAGGATCCAATTCAAAGTACTTGTTCTCACCCACAAAGCTCTCCACACTGCAGCACCCCCTACATCTCCTCCCTCATTTCTATCTATCGGCCTAACCGACTGCTGCGCTCCGCAAACGACTTTCGACTAACCTCTGCACTAATCCGTACCTCCCACTCCCGACTCCAAGACTTCTCCCGCGTTGCGCCAATCCTCTGGAATGCTCTACCCCAAGAAATTAGGACTATCCACAATTTGCATGGTTTCAGGCGCTCCCTCAAAACACATCTGTTCAGAGCGGCCTATCACATTCACTAATCAAAGTCATTCTATGTGTAAGTGTGTGTGTGTGTAGCCCATTCACTATCTCCATCCATCCCTCACTCCCTTAAGATGGCTGGACCATCATTGTAAATGCACCATTGTATATACACACCTGTATTTTGTATCTCCCCCACCTCATTGTAGATTGTAAGCTCCCACGAGCAGGGCCGTCTTATTTTGCTTTAATTACTGTATTGTTAATGTTGTTACTTATGACTTGTGTTTTGAAACTGTTAAACTGTAAAGCGCTGCGGAATATGATGGCGCTATATAAATAAAGATTATTATTATTTATTATTATTACACTGTACTATTTCATTTAGTTATTGTATGTGAAATTATTTAGTCTATGATAGTCTACGGATCCATTAAAAGCAGGGGCGCCGCTATAATGAGGCGACTTGAGCCTCTGTCTCAGGCGGCGGCAGCTAGGGGGCGGCAAAGCAGGGGTGCACAGTGAATGAAAAGGCCCGTGGGCCCGCCAACATTGAACTGACAGTTCAGTGCCGGCGGGCCCTTTAATCGCGGGCGGAACGTGGTGACTGAGCACAGGCGACATGATCGTCATCACGCTGCCTGCGCGCCGTGATGACGTCACACCGCCTGTGCCAGGAAAAGACGGAGTCCAGCGCGCTTCTTCAGGGCCCGGCCTATGGGGACTATGCTGGCTATGGGGGATTATGCTGGCTATTGGGGGATTATGCTGGCTATGGGGGGATTATGCTGGCTATTGGGGGATTATGCTGGCTATTGGGGGATTATGCTGGCTATGGGGGGATTATGCTGGCTATTGGGGGATTATGCTGGCTATGGGGGATTATGCTGGCTATTGGGGGATTATGCTGGCTATTGGGGGATTATGCTGGCTATGAGGGGATTATGCTGGCTATGGGGGGATTATGCTGGCTATGGGGGGATTATGCTGGCTATTGGGGGATTATGCTGGCTTTGGGGGGATTATGCTGGCTATTGGGGGATTATGCTGGCTATGGGGGAATTATGCTGGCTATGGGGGGATTATGCTGGCTATGGGAGGATTATGCTGGCTATGGGGGATTATGCTGGCTATGGGGGGGATTATGCTGGCTATGGGGGTATTATGATGACTATGGGGGATTATGCTGGCTATGGGGGATTATGCTGGCTATGGGGTATTATGCTAGCTATGGGGTTTTATGCTGGCTATGGGGGATTATGCTGCATATTGGGGACCTATGCTGCGTATTTGGGACCTATGCTGCCTATGGAGGACCTATGCTGCGTATTGGGGACCTATGCTGCGTATTGGGGACCTATGCTGCCTATTGAAGACCTATGCTGCGTATTGGGGACCTATGCTGCGTATTGGGGACCTATGCTGCGTATTGGGGACCTATGCTGCGTATTGGGGACCTATGCTGCCTATTGGGGACCTATGCTGCCTATTGGGGACCTATGCTGCCTATTGAGGTCCTATGCTGCCTATTGGGGACCTATGTTGCGTATTGGGGACCTATGCTGCCTATTGGGGACCTATGCTGCCTATTGGGGACCTATGCTGCGTATTGGGGACCTATGCTGCGTATTGGGGACCTATGCTGCGTATTGGTGACCTATGCTGCCTATTGGGGACCTATGCTGTCTATTGAGGACATATGCTGTCTATTGAGGACATATGCTGTCTATTGAGGACATATGCTGTCTATTGGGGACCTATGCTGTCTATTGAGGACATATGCTGTCTATTGAGGACATATGCTGTCTATTGAGGACATATGCTGCCTATTGGGGACCAATGCTGCCTATTGGGGACATTTACCTGCCTATTAGGGACTCTCGCACCACACCAGTCTGAGCCTGAGCGCCAATATGTGCACTGATGAGGATGAAATGATATGGATTGGCAAGGCTGCAGTGATGGGCAGTGCAGGCTGTATGTCTCTGTGTGGGCAGTTTTATTGCTGGTATATTGTTTTTGTAGCGCTGTATATATATTGGTATTTTACTAATAGCAATTTGGAATCCCTAGGAAATAATGATATCAAGAAAGAGAAAAATTGCTTCACTTGTGCCAAATATGGAACCGAACATTGACCATCTCATTAGCCAAAAGCAGGCCCATAGTTCCCATTGAAATACCAGTAAGTTTGTTGATTTTTAACTTTACTTGTTCTTTATTTTAAGTATTGTATTTGTTCCTGTTTCTTTTTTTTTTACTTCAAAATAAGAGTGTAGTATATGGTGTATACAGGGTCATACACATCGTGTGCGGTATATAGAGTATAGTATATGGTGTATACAGGGTCATACACATCGTGTGCGGTGTATAGAGTGTATATACACTGCTGTATTATACTTTTCATATACAGGTTATAATGCCTCTTATTCTTTGTATAGAGGTGAGTGTGCCATGTATAATATATGGTGTATACAGCGTAGTGTCGCATACACTTCTGTATTATACAATATACAACAGTTCTAATGCTCCATACCTAATATGCAGGATAATGTACAGTGTATATGATGTAACCTGTATAAGATGTGACATTGGCTTGCCCCCCCTAGTTTTGATCCTGGGTACGCCCATGCTCCTGCTGCTGGCTACTGCGCACGGTGCTGCTTCCTTGATATCCTTGTGACTCCCTCCCCTCATGTCCAGAGTTAGGAGAAGCCAGGTCAGTGACTAGTTATTAATAGTGTTGAGCGATACTGCTCGATATCTAAAAATATCGGATCGGAATGGTATCGCCGATATCACTAAATATCGTCGATATCCGATTCCGATACCGGAAGTCCCATGTAAGTCTATGGGAACAAAATATCGCAACTAAAAAAACACTTTCTTTCCTTGTAAACACAAAATATACACACTTAGAATACATAATATATATATATATATATATATATATATATATACATGTCATTGTGACATATATATATACATATATTTATAGTTTATTCACTTCTACATAGTAAAATAGCCTCTGATTCAATTGCCGGGTAAAGCCGGCATTTGTGAAAAGACAGAAGCACCCGAGGGTCCAGTCGCCACAGAGATGTTGCATCGCACTCAGCGAACAGGATTCAGAAGCTCGCTATAAGCGAGTCCTGTGTTCCTTAATTGAACAGTTTTTTTGCTTGAGAATTGCAAAAATCATCATAGACTGTATTTGCCATTTTTCCGTCATATCTGCGCCACGAGGCACAGGTGAAGAATAAGGGGGTGCTCTCGTGGGCGTACACTCACTCCGTGGCGCGAAAACGATGTCCGCACACTCTAAATGTTACTGCAATGTAAGATCGTGCCCCACAGCTCTGGAGTTCCGCCTCCTCATCCTCCTCAGTGGGCGTAAACGAACGCGAAGGTCCCGCCTCCCTACAAAAGATGTCGCCTCTCCTGATGCTAATGACACATGTGACTTTGCTGAGATGGCGAATGGACGTGAGCAGAAGTGGGAAGGGATGGAGGAGTCAGAGCTCTCCCCCCACGGAAGCGACCCGATCGCCACGGAGCCACCGTTTGGCACCCGGCCTGGAAACCCTCCTACGCTGGGAGAAGCGGAGGATACCCTGAGAGACCTGGCCCGGCACCGGGAGGAGGTCGCCAGGATGGAAGCGAGCTGGCGGGCCCTAAAACTACAATTGGAGCGGCGCCAATCCCTCTTACCCCCTGAAGTGTCTGTACCGGAAGGTGAGGCACCCGTTCCAGTAGAGGAGGCCGTGCGGGCATCCCAGCCCTTGCACTCTGAACCGGTTGCCAGTATCTCAGTGGAGGCACCCGTTCCAGTACAGAAGGCCGTGCGGGCATCCCAGCCCTTGCAATCTGAACCGGTTGCCAGTATCTCAGTGGAGGCACCCGTTCCAGTACAGAAGGCCGTGCGGGCATCCCAGCCCTTGCAATCTGAACCGGTTGCCAGTATCTCAGTGGAGGCACCCGTTCCAGTACAGAAGGCCGTGCGGGCATCCCAGCCCTTGCAATCTGAACCGGTTGCCAGTATCACAGTGGAGGCACCCGTTCCTGCAGAAAACGCTGCAGCAGCACCCCAGATCCCGCTGTCTGCCCCCGTCGCTGAGGCAGAAGAAGCGACACCCGTCCTCATGGAGGAGGCCGCGCAGGCACCAGAGCTCTACCTGCCTGTACCGGAGCCCCGACCGTCATCTGTTCCAGAGCCGGCTGCTTCCGCCACAGGTGAGCGCCGCCAGGACTGGCGGGCGCCAGGAGAGCTGCCGCAAACCGGACATCGTAAGCTGGCATTTGATGGTGGAGACATGGAGCAGCTGGTGGAGGAGAATTACAACCGGCGTCAGGAGGAAGAGTGGAGACGTCGGGAGCGGGAAGCAGAGCGACAAAGGGAGCAGCGAGAATCCCAAAAGCTTCGGCAACGTCACCTGGAGAAGGACCTGGCAGAGAAGGCACGTATGAGAAAGGATAAAAGTACGGTGAGGGAGCCGCGGCGTAAGGGTGCAGTACGGAACTTTAAGTTAAAAGGTGGTTGGGGCTTCATCCAGGAGCCTGGACTTTATTTAGAAGTTTTTGTAACCTGGCGGGACGTGGAGGCTCACCTCCCAGAAGGACACCCGGGGAGGGACCTGTTGCCAGGAGACTTGGTGACTTACACCCGACACTGGGGTTACAATGGATGGTACGCCCTAAATGTTACCAGGTGCGACCCCTACTCCCCAGAGTGTCAGGAAACTGACAGACCCTACGAGCCTTCAGCCTCCCCCAACCAGGCCTCTGCACAAGTGCCCACCCCACGCCGTAAATCTCCCCAGCCTCCCTCAGTGGTCTCCTCAGCAGCCCCAGCTATGGACATGATAATGATAGCTGGCCCGTACCCGGCGCCTGTTAGGCCCCCTGGGGTTCGTTCAGTCCGGGACATAGGGGTCCAGACCCAGAGGGAGATGAAAGAGGTGGCCACACAGACCCAGATAGCGGGTCACGACGTCACTGTACATGCCACACGACGTCATCAGGTCTGGGTGGACCCTCCTGTCACGGATGTTTGGCAAGCTCCACAACAGTACCAGGTGGTACCTGGAAGAGGCCAGCCAAAGAAGTCTAAATAACCCGGACAGGGTCTCTGTATGTAAATAGTTAAATTATTGATGTACCCGGACGGGTGAATGTTCATAAAAAGAAGTTTATTGTTGCCTTAATATACCCATGTTGGGTAATGGTTTGATGTACCCGGACGGGTGAATGTTCAGAAGAACAAGTTTATTTTTGCCTTAATATACCCATGTTGGGTAATGGTTTGATGTACCCGGACGGGTGAATGTTCAGAAGAACAAGTTTATTTTTGCCTTAATATACCCAGGTTGGGTAATGGTGTTTCACTGTAATGAAAATGTTGAACTTTGAAGCCATGAACTGTACTGGCTCACACATTTTTCTGTAAATAGTTGGCACTTCGGTGCTCCATTTTGGTTTTACAAAAAACTTTACTGTGCACTATTTTCAACTACCTCAGAAACTAAAAACCCGTTTGGTGTGGCCGAAAGTGAGGTCTGCTCAAGGAAAGTCTTGCAGCCCACCCAAGACCACAGTTGGAGGTTTGGAGCGGGTCCTCCACAAGCACAAGTAAAGGACACTGTGAAGTTACCCCGGTGGGGTTGTAGTCCTAAGAAGTCTCCACGAACTTCGGCACTTATGCTATTTGCACTTTTGTTGAATATGTATTTATTAACACACATGTATAACACATATCAAGGGTATGAACAGTAACAAAACATGTCACATAATATAAGCCATTTGCACTTTTGTAATGTTATTATTAACCCCTCTCTGACATTAGACGTACTATCCCGTCCATAAAACCCGTGCCATTCTGACCATGGACGGGATAGTACGTCATAGGCGATTAGCTGCGCTCCCGGAGGGAGCGCAGCTAATCGCCGCCGGGTGTCAGCTGATTATCACAGCTGACACCCGTGACTGTGTGTCAGGAGCGGTCACGGACCGCTCCCGGCACATTAACCCCTTGCACACCGCGATCAAATATGATCGCGGTGTACTGGGGGCACAGGGGAGGATCGCGCAGGGTGGGGGCTCCCTGCGCGCCCCCCTGAGACCCTCAGACCAGCGCGATGTGATCGCGCTGCTCTGAGGGCTTCCTCCCTCCCAGGACCCGGATCCAAGATGGCGCTGGGGTCCTGGAGGGAGGCGGCTTCCTCAGTGCCTGCCGAGAGCAGGCATGAGGAAGCGTCCTGCACTGCCTGTCACATCGCTGGTGTGACAGAGTGCTGTGCACACTGTCACACCAGCGATCTGATGAAATACAGTGATGTCCCACCCTGGGACAAAGTAAAAAAGTAAAAAAAAGTAAAAATAAACATGTGTAAAAAAAAATCCAAAATAAAAAAAAAAAAAAAAAAATATTCCCCAATAAATTCATTACTTATTGTAAATAAAAAAAATAAAACAATAAAAGTACACATATATGGTATCGCCGCGTCCGTAACGACCCCCCCTATAAAAATGTCCCACTAGTTAACCCCTTTTGTGAACCCCTTAAAAAATAAAAAATAAAAACGAAGCAAAAAATCAGTGCTTTATCATCATACCGCTGAACAAAAAGTGGAATAACACGCGATCAAAAAGACCGATATAAATAAACATGGTACCGCTGAAAACGTCATCTTGTCCCGCAAAAAACAGCCATCACACAGCATCATCAGCAAAAAAATAAAAAAGTTATAGCTCGCAGAATAAAGCGATGCAAAAATAATTATTTTTTATATAAAATTGTTTTTATTCTATAAAAGCGCCAAAACATAAAAAAATTATATAAATGAGGTATCGCCATAATCGTACTGACCCGAAAAATAAAACTGCTTTATCGATTTTACCACACGCGGAACGGTATAAACGCCTCCCCCAAAAGAAATTCATGAATTGCTGATTTTTGTTCATTCTAACCTCCCAAAAATCGAAATAAAAAGCGATCAAAAAATGTCACGTGCTCAAAAATGGTACCAATAAAAGCGTCACCTCGTCCCGCAAAAATTAAGACCTCACATGACATTGTGGGCCAAAATATGAAAAAATTATAGCTCTCAAAATGTGGCGATGCAAAAAACTACTTTTTGCAATAAAAAGCGTCTTTTAGCGTGACAGCTGCCAATCATAAAAACCGCTATAAATAAATCAAACCCCCCTTTATCACCCCCTTAGTTAGGGAAAAATAATAAAATAAAAAAAATGTATTTATTTCCATTTTCCCATTAGGGTTAGGGTTAGGGTTTCGGCTAAAGTTAGGGTTAGGGTTGGCGCTAAAGTTAGGATTAGGGTTAGAGTTTGGATTAGGGTTAGGGTTGGGATTAGGGTTGGGACTAGGGTTAGGGGTGTGTTGGGGTTAGGGTTGGAGTTAGAATTGGGGGGTTTCCGCTGTTTAGGCACATCAGGGGCTCTCCAAATGTGACATGGCGTCTGATCTCCATTCCAGCCAATTCTGCTTTGAAAAAGTCAAACGGTGTTCCTTCACTTCTGAGCTCTGCCATGCGTCCAAACAGTAGTTTATCCCCACATATGGGGTATCAGCGTACTCTGGACCCCAAGAGTTATTGTGAAATTTGTCCTATTTCTTCTGTTACCCTTGGGAAAATAAAAAACTGGGGGCGAAAATATTATTTTTGTAAAAAAAATAAGATTTTTTTGTTTTTACGGCTGTACATTATAAACTTCTGTGAAGCACTTGGGGCTTCATAGCGCTCACCACACATCTAAATAAGTTCCTTGTGGGGTCTATTTTCCAAAATGGGGTCACTTGTTGGGGATTTCCACTGTTTAGGCGCATCAGGGGCTCTCCAAATGCGACATGACGCCCCCAGACCATTCCATCAAAGTCTGCAATCCAAAACGTCACTACTTCCCTTTCCGAGCCCTGACATGCGCCCATACAGTAGTTTTCTCCCACATATTGGGTATCAGCGTACTCAGGACAAATTGGACAACAACTTTTGGGGTCCAATTTCTCCTGTTACCCTTGTGAAAATAAAATATTGGGGGCGAAAAAATCATTTTTGTAAAAAAAAAAAGGATTTTTTTATTTTTACGGCTGTGCGTTATAAACTTCTGTGAAGCACTTCGGGGTTCAAAGTGCTCACCACACATCTAGGTAAGTTCCTTGTGGGGTCTATTTTCCAAAATGGGGTCACTTGTGGGGGTTTCCACTGTTTAGGCGCATCAGGGGCTCTCCAAATGCGACATGACGCCCCCAGACCATTCCATCAAAGTCTGCAATCCAAAACGTCACTACTTCCCTTTCCGAGCCCTGACATGCGCCCATACAGTAGTTTTCTCCCACATATTGGGTATCCACGTACTCAGGACAAATTGGACAACAACTTTTGGGGTCCAATTTCTCCTGTTACCCTTGTGAAAATAAAATATTGGGGGCGAAAATATCATTTTTGTAATAAAAAAAAGGATTTTTTATTTTTACGGCTGTGCGTTATAAACTTCTGTGAACCACTTCGGGGTTCAAAGTGCTCACCACACATCTAGATAAGTTCCTTGTGGGGTCTATTTTCCAAAATGGGGTCACTTGTGGGGGGTTTCCACTGTTTAGGCGTATCAGGGGCTCTCCAAATGCGACATGACGCCCCCAGACCATTCCATCAAAGTCTGCAATCCAAAACGTCACTACTTCCCTTCCGAGCCCTGACGTGCACCCATACAGTAGTTTTCTCCTACATATTGGGTATCAGCGTACTCAGGACAAATTGGACAACAACTTTTGGGTTCCAGTTTCTTCTGTTACCCTTGTGAAAATAAAATATTGGGGGCGAAAAAATCATTTTTGTAAAAAAAAAAAAGGATTTTTTATTTTAAGGCTGTACGTTATAAACTTTAGTGAAACACCTGGGGTTCAAAGTTCTCACCACACATCTAGATAAGTTCCTTGAGGGGTCTAGTTTCCAAAATGGTGTCATTTGTGGGGGGTTTCCACTGTTTAGGCAGATCAGGAGCTCTCCAAACACGACATGGCGTCCAGCCAATTCTGCGTTGAAAAAGTGAGACGGCGCTCCTTCCCTTCCAAACTCTGCCATGCACCCAAACAGTGGTATACCCCCACATATGGGGTATCAGTGTACTCAGGACAAATTGCACAATAACTTTTGGAGTCTTGTTACCCTTGGAAAAATAAAAATTCGGGTGAAAAGATCATTTTTGTGGAAAAAATATGATTTTTAAATTTTACGGCTCTACGTTATAAACTTGTGTGAAGCACTTGAGGGTTCAAATTGCTCACCAAAGATCTAGATAAGTTCCTTAGGGGGTCTAGTTTCCCAAATGGGGTCATTTGTGGGGGGTTTCCACTGTTTAGGCACATCAGGGGCTCTCCAAATGCAACATGGCATCCAATCTCAATTCCAGCCAATTTTGGTTGGAAAAAGTCAAATGGTGCTCCTTCCCTTCCGAGCTCTGCCGGGCGCCCAAACAGTGGTTTCCCCCCACATATGGGGCATCAGCGTACTCAGGACAAATTGGACAACAACTTATGTGGTCCAATTTCTCCTGATACCCTTGGGAAAATAAAAAATTAGTGACTAAAAGATAATTTTTGTGGGAAAAAAATAGGATTTTTTATTTTCATGCCCGGGCATTATAAACTTGTGTGAAGCACTTGGGGGTTCAAAGTGCTCACCAAAGATCTAGATAAGTTCCTTAGGGGGTCTAGTTTCCAAAATGGTGTCACTTGTGGGGGATTTCCACCGTTTAGGCTCATCTGGGGCACTGCAAACGGAACATGACCCCCATCAACGTCTGCATTCCAAAACGTTACTACTTCCTTTCCAAGCCCTGCCGTGCGCCCAAACAGTTTTCCACCCCCACATATGGGGTATCAGCGTACTCAGGACAAATTGGACAACAACTTTTGGGGTCCAATTTCCTTGGGAAAATTCAAAAATTTAGGACTAAAAAATCATTTTTGTGGAATTTTTTTTTTTTTTTTTCACACCCAGGCATTATAAACTTTTGTGAAACACTTGGGGGTTCAAAGTGCTCACAACAGATCTAGATAAGTACCTTAGGGGGTCTAGTTTCCAAAATGGTGTCACTTGTGGGGGGTTTCCACTGTTTAGGCGCATCAGAGGTTCTCCAAGCGCGACATGGCGTCCAATCTCAACTCCAGCCAATTTTAGTTTGAAAAAGTCAAACGGCGCTACTTCCCTTACGAGCTCTGCCGTGTGCCCAAACAGTGGTTTTCCCCCACATATGGGGTATTGGCGTACTCAGGAGAAATTGCATAACAACCTTATCTGCCATTTTCTCCTTTTACCCTTGTGAAAATAAAAAAAAGTTTGTAAAAGATCATTTTTGTGGCTAAAAAGTTAAATGTTCATTTTTTCCTTCCACGTTGCTTTAGTTCCTGTGAAGCACCTGAAGGGTTAATAATCTTCTTGAAAGTGGTTTTGAGTACCTTGAGGGGTGCAGTTTTTAGAATGGTGTCACCTTTGGGTATTTTCTGCCATATAGACCCCTCAAAGTGACTTCAAATATGAGGTGGTCCCTAAAAAAAATGGCTTTGTAAATTTTGTTGTAAAAATGAGAAATCGCTGGTCAACTTTTAACCCTTATAACTTCCTAACAAAAAAAAATTTTGATTCCAAAATTGTGCTGATGTAAAGTAGACATGTGGGAAATGTTATTTCTTAACTATTTTGTGTTACATATTTCTCTGTTTTAAGGGAATAAAAATTCAAAGTTTGAAAATTGCTAAATTTTCAAAATTTTCGCCATATTTGCGTTTTTTTCAAAAATAAACGCAAGTTATATGGAAGAAATTTTACCACTAACATGAAGTACAATATGTCACGAGAAAACAATCTCAGAATCGCGAAGATCCGTTGAAGCGTTCCAGAGTTATAACCTCATAAAGAGACAGTGGTCAGAATTGTAAAAATTGGCCCGGTCATTAACGTGCAAACCACCCTTGGGGGTGAAGGGGTTAAAAATTTTATTATGCAACGTTTAACTTGAAGTGTTTCCTGCTTTCTTACTACGTCGCATAGTCCACTCTGCTACATCACTTTGCACCATTGCTCTATCTCACATCTATCTGCCCTGGAAGGATAGCGTGTTACCTGTAGAAGACTTTTCACCTACCTGCACTACACCATCCCTTCCAGAGGACCTGCACAGCAGCACTGGACACCCTGACCAGGTACTACAGGTGGCGTCACGACAAACTACACGAACATTCTATCATCCCCTGGAAATATCCCACATTCCAGTGATCGCCCAGGTCACGGACCGAGCTGTGCTACTCGTGACATCCCCCATAGAAGTCGACGTGATCGGTGCCGAGTACCCACAAAACCCCTGTCTCTGTGCGACTCAACTTCCCTCACTGTGCTGGCACTTTACATTTACAATGCCTCTGGGTTTTTTTTTTGGGGGGGTGGGGAACATTAAGACTTTTGCTATGGGGCCCCATGATTTATATGTACGCCCCTGCTGCTGAGGAATGGTATTTAAGGCTGTTAAGGAGCCAACATACATGGACCTTGCCAGCCTGATAATACCAGGCCACAGCAGTTTGCTTAGCTTGGTTGGTTAACAAAAATAGGGGATCCCCTCGAAAAAAAAGGCGTAGGGGTCCCCCTATTTGTGTTAACCAGCCAATTAAAATGCAGACTGCTGCGGCCTGGTATTAAAAGACTGTCAAGGCCCATGGATTTTGGCCCTCAACAGCCTGATAATACCAGGCTACAGCAGCCCCACATTTGGCGCATCAAAAGATGTGCCAATTGTGGCACTTTACCCGACTCTTCCCACTGCCCTGTAGCGGTGGCAAGTGGGGTAATAAGGGGTTAATGTCACCGTTGATTGCACGGTGACAATAAGCCCGGTTAATAATGGAGAGGTGTCAATAAGACACCGATCCATTATTAATCCCAAAGTTTTTAAATGTATAAAAAAAAGACACAGCAAGAAAAAAGTCTTTTAATGAAATAAAAGAGACAACACAGTTTTCATTAATTTTATTATACTCTCATTCCTGCGACGCCATCGATCTCCTGTAAAAAAAGAAGAAAAAAAAAACAACAGTATACCACCTGTCCGACGCAGTCCATAGTAACGACTGTCCCACGGCGATCCAGCTCTGCTACATCGGAATGACAGGCAGAGCCTGTCATCTCGACGCAGCACAGCTGATTACCTGCTTCCCCGGCGGTGACATCATCGGACTGACTGCTTTACGGCCGGGATTACCCAGCAGTCACTGCAGTTATCGCGAGAAACTGCATGTGACCGCCGGGGAAAGATGATGGCGGCCATGAAGCAGTCCAGCCCGTGACCGCCGGAGATCTTCTGCCAGGTAAGTGCCGCTGACTCCTGACAGACCCGACCGACGGACACTGACAGTGACAGTGACAATCCCGATTCCGGTATCCGATAAGACGAAAATATCGGAACTAAGTATCGAAAGGCCGATAGAGCTAATATCGGCCGATACCTGATACTTGCGGTATCGTATCGCTCAACACTAGTTATTAATGCAACTACTTAAGTTACTATATGGGACTTGAAAACATGATCTCCCGACAAGGGAAATACACAGGCCTGTGTAGCGCTGCGGTGATTCCGGATGTGTTCAATGAGCACATCCGGATTCACCGCGCGTTCAGAAGGGGGCGGAGCTTTGTACTGATTTTACAATGGAGGGGGGCGCCGTTTTGCAGTTCGCCTCAGGCAGCAGAGAGGCTAGGTTCAACCCTGATTAAAAGACACCAACCCCCTTAACTGTATTGGAGTCTGTCAGGTTTCCATCATGGTGACCATCATTGTATCAGAAAATAGAGAACAGGATGCTGAGCTGTTTTCTTCAGTAAGGCCGGTGTCACAGTTTCGTGTGTGATGCCAGTGACTCGCGTGAGTCTCTCGCATCAACACCCGACACTGCTGCTGGCACTCGGACCGGAGCGTGCGCTGCATAGAAATACATGCATGGCGGCAATAGAGCCCAATATATTTGAAGAACACATTTAAAACTCTTGTTTTAGTCCCTGGATAATTACCGTATCATATGCCACCAATTCTATTTCTTTAATGGTTGTACCTACTAGTAAACCTTTATTAGGGTATTTTGTTTCTGACAAAAGTTGCATTATTCTAGTAGATTTTCTGGCTTTTTGCGGCAAAAAAAAATCTACATTCTTTTAAAAAAAAATAATGTGCAGGTGCTGCCTCAATTACATGCGCAATACAGTATATATAATGCACGCTACAAGTTTCTGTGGCGGGGTGATAACTTTTCATGTTAATAATAATAATCTTTATTTATATAGCGCCAACATATTCCACAGTGCTTTACAGTTTAACAGTTTCAAAACACAAGTCATAAGTAACAACGTTAACAATACAATAATTAAAGCAAAATAAGCCGCCCCTGCTCGTGAGAGCTTACAATCTACAATGAGGTGGGGGAGATACAAAGTACAGGTGTGTATATACAATGGTGCATTTACAATGATGGTCCAGCCATCTTGAGGGAGTGAGGGATGGATGGAGATAGTGAATGGGCTACACATACACACACATAGACTGACTTTGATTAGTGAATGTGATAGGCCGCTCTGAACAAATGTGTTTTGAGGGAGCGCCTGAAACCAAGTAAATTGTGGATAGTCCTAATTTCTTGGAGTAGAGCATTCCAGAGGATTGGCGCAGCGCGGGAGAAGTCTTGGAGTCGGGAGTGGGAGGTACGGATTAGTGCAGAGGTTAGTCGAAAGTCGTTTGCAGAGCGCAGCAGTCGGTTAGGCCGATAGATAGAAATGAGGGAGGAGATGTAGGGGGTACTGCACTGTGGAGAGCTTTGTGGGTGAGAACAAGTACTTTGAATTGGATCCTATAATGAATGGGCAGCCAGTGTAAGGACTGGCGAAGAGCGGACGAGTCCGAGTACCGATTAGCCAGATGGATGACCCTGGCTGCTGCATTAAGGATGGACTGGAGAGGGGATAGTCGAGTAATGGGGAGGCCAAGTGATAGAGCGTTGCAGTAGTCCAGGCGGGAGTGGATCAATGCTACAGTGAGGGTTTTTGTTGTTTCCATGGTGAGAAAAGGGCGGATTCTAGAGATGTTCTTTAGGTGTAGGCGGCAAGAGTGGGCAAGAGATTGTATATGGGAGGTGAAGGAGAGATTGGTGTCAAACATAAC
The DNA here is from genome assembly GCA_033576555.1 of Oophaga sylvatica. NCBI lineage: Eukaryota > Metazoa > Chordata > Amphibia > Anura > Dendrobatidae > Oophaga > Oophaga sylvatica. The sequence goes on along the minus strand of JARQOD010007047.1, from coordinate 64 downwards.
ACCCAGACAGCGAGCCTGCTGCCGGGGTGTTATTATGGTGCCGCCCACGGAGAGGGAAATGTCA
>JARQOD010007046.1:0-40461 GCA_033576555.1 Oophaga sylvatica | reverse complement strand
GGCGTCCTCAAAGGAGGAGGCGGGACGGCTCGCAATCTATCCCTTCAGCTCCTGGAGGATTTCGGGGGCTGGTCAATTGGGAGAAGTCGTCTCTGGAAGTCAATCCTGTTTTTGGGAATGCATTTCGACACTGTACGGACGGTGGTGTCTCTTCCTCCAGACAAGCGGGCATGTCTTTCGACATGTACAGATTATGAGGTCTACGGCAGCAATGTCCTTTCGGAAGTGTATGCGCCTTCTGGGTTTGACGTCCATGGAGGCACTTCAGTTTGCCCAATTTCATTCCAGGGCCCTCCAGAGGCTCATTCTGAGTCGTTGGGATCGATCGCAAGCTTCTCTGAATTGCAGCGTCATCATCTCTCACAGGGTGCGAGAATCCCTAGAATGGTGGTTACGTCCAGGAGCGTTATTCCTGGGGAAATCTTTCCTCCCTCCGAGGTGGTCGGTCATAACCACCTATGCCAGCCTGACGGGCTGGGGGGGGTGTCTGGAACGATCTTTGGATCCAGGGAGTATGGTCATCGGAAGAGTCTGTTCTACCGATCAACATCCTGGAGTTGAGGGCAATTTTTCCTTTGCCTACAACACTGGACGGTCCCTTTAAGCGGTCTACCAGTCCGAGTGCAGACAGACAACGCGACGGCGTTGCGTATATCAACCACCAAGGCGGGACAAGGAGCTCCAGCCTCATGATGGAGGTGTCTCGGATCCTGCTATGGGCCGAGACCAAGGTTCCAGCCATCTCTGCGATCACATTCCAGGAGTCCAGAATACCACGGCGGACTTCCTCAGTCGCGAGAAGATGGATCCTGGAGAATGGAGTCTTCATCCGAAAATTTTTGCGCTGCTGTGCTTCCGTTGGGGAACTCCCCAAGTGGATTTGATGGCATCCAGGTTCAAATGCCAAACTACCGACCTTCATGTCCAGGTACAAGGACCCGAGGGCTGTGGCGGTGGCTGCTCTGGTGGCTCCGTGGGACCATTTCGAGCTAGTCTATGTGTTTCCGCCGATATCTTTACTTCCTCTGGTGCTGCGTCGGATCAGACTGGAAGAGAATTCCGGCTATGTTGATAGCCCCGGATTGGCCAAGGAGGACGTGGTTCTCGACACTGGTGTCGTTTTTGGCGACACCGCCATTCCCACTTCCTCCTCGCCCGGACCTGTTAACCCAGGGGCCCGTTCGTCATCCGGACTTGAAGTCTCTGCGTTTGACGGCGTGGCTCTTGAGACCGAAACCTTGACCCGTAGAGGTTTTTCAGCCGAAGTCATTGCCACTCTGCGAGCTGCCAGAGGTCTGGCTACTACTAAGATTTATCACAAGACTTGGTCTTTTCGTGGTTTCGGGTTCTTCAAGGAATCCGAGGATTTTTTGCCATTCCCAATTTGTTGGCTTTGCTACAGTACGGGCTGGACAAAAGGTTTGGCAGTTAGCACTCTGAAAGGTCAGGTTTCTGCCCTGTCTTTGCTATTTCGGAAGGCTATCGCCTCGTGTAGGGACGTACGTTCCTTTTTTCGCGGAGTAACCCGTCAGTTTCCACTGCGGAAGGCGCCTGTGTCTCCTTGGCGGCTCAACCTTGTTTTGGAGGCTCTTCAGCATATACCTTTTGAGCCTATGGGTTCTGCTAGCCTTTCTTTAATTTCTTGGAAGGTTACCTTCTTAGTGGCGGTAACCTCTTTAAGAAGGGTTTCTGAGTTGGCAGCTCTTTCTTGCTCGCCGCTTTTCCTGGAGTTTTACCCTGATCGAGTAGTGCTTCGCACACGGGGCGACTTTTCTACCTAAGGTGGTGTCGCAATTTCATGTTAACAGGATATTGTGTTGCCCTCGCTTTGCCCTGGCCCGAGGAATGCAAAGGAACGAGATTTGCACAAATTGGATTTAATGCGGGCTTGAAGTTCTATCTGTCTGTTACTCAAGGTTTTAGGAAGTCAGATTCCTGTTTGTGATTCAGCAGGTCGTAGCGTGGTCAACGAGCTTCAAGGATTCTATAGCTCGTTGGATTCGGTCAGCCATTTTGGTAGGCTTACCGTCTTAAATGGCGAACCTTGCCCGATTAAGTTCGAGCTCACTCCATGAGGGCTGTGCTTCATCGTGGGCCTTTCATCAAGGGCTTCGGCAGCTCAGCTCTGCCGAGCGGCGACCTGGCGTTTCGTCCACACATTTACAAAGTTTTATAAGGTGGACGTCAGTGCTTCCGCTGATGCGGCCTTAGGACGTAGGGTCCTGCAGGCAGCGGTAATTATAAGTTTTAAGGTTAACTTGTATTTTCGCTGCCATAATGAGAGGGAGAGGAGACACAGTACTTCATTACTGATGGGTAGGCGGAGCCCAGACGGGATAGTCACCTCAGATTAAAAGAGTGTGCTGACCGGCCCCTCCAGCTCGGGCTCCTCCTACTCAGCTTACTCAGTTTACAATTTGAGGTCTCAGAGGATGGTCGCTGCTGGAAGCAGCTCCTCAGAAGATTTTATTATTTTATATCGGACAAGAGACTTGGATCACCAAATGTGGTCTAGAGGTCTCAGGGGTCTCAGCGCTGCTGGACTCCCACCTCTCCCTTGGCGGATCTGTATTACCCTGAGGGTGGTCCCTGCAGAAACCTGCGGCCCGGGGGGATGAGGATGGCTTCCCTGGCGGGGACGCACACCCCGCTCAGGGGTCACTGCGATCTCCGCCCTGGGGGAAGCATGGGCACACGCCAGAAACCCCTGGGGGTCCCTGTGGCGCATAACGGGGTGAGTACTCCACATGTTTATCAGTGTGTTGAGTGATTCACCGGCTGCTGCGGCAGCCGCTGGTACAGTTTTCATGTGGTGATTTTGTGTATTTTGTCCGCAGGTGGATGCCTGCAGGACGGGGATCGCGGTACCGGAGAAGGGGAGTCCCGCGCTTTTTTTGAAGGCGGGGGCGTGGCTTCGCGTCTCCCGGGCAGGAAGCGCTCTCTGAGCGCGCTTTCCTGCTTCCTTCTCTTCCGGCTGCCTCCTCAGTGCGGCGGCCATTACAGCGCCCGGGCTCCTCTTCCTCTCTGCTCTCCTGCACAAGTGAAGAACACAGCACCGCAAAACTGTGAGTCGCTTCTGCCCAATCGGGGCAGAAGCTTAGAGAATCTTTTTCTCTCCCCCGTAGCGCAGGTTGCCACACGCTGAGTTTAGCGACGCTATTTGGGTCGCTGGAGGTCTTTGCGATACAAAATTGATCGCAAATATTTAGCGATTTAAGTGTGGTATTTTTTTGAGACGTTTTTTCTGTCTCTGCCTGCTGCCTCATTGAGGCTCCTGGAACTCGCACATCTGTCACTTGAATACAGGTTGTGAAGAGTTTTGTGATTTTAACCCCTTATCAAGCGGTTAAATCTTAATGGTGGCTGGGGTAACCTTTTTTCTTTAAGAGTTAACCCTTCAGCGTCTGGTTAAAAGGTGTTTTTCCTAAAACCACATTTTTTCGTGTTACTATCAGTGTAACCTGTCATTGTACTGGTAAGACATGTCAGATCAGGGCACAGGTGCGGATCATCATCCAGCTCCGTTACGAGATCAGTCTCGCATATCTGACACACAGACCTCGACATCGAGTGCAGCGGTCGGAGGACCCAGTGACGCAAAAATGGAGGCTCTCACTCGTTCGATTGATAGCCTGTCTAACCTTATAGGTTGTTGGGTGTCAGCCAAACCCCCTCATAGCAGGAAGCGTCATAGGCCGGTGTCTTTTCGCTCGTATAGCGACTCAGAGAGTTCTGACGTGGAGGGTTCCCCTTTAAGTTCAGAGGGGATATCCGAATCGGATAGAGAGGATCGGCAAATGCACTCTGCTTTTTGCTCGGGTCGTGTAGAGGCTTTAATTGAGGCAATGAGGGAGGCGTTACAGGAGGATGTAACTACTCGCCCTGGTAAGTCGGCCAGGATGTTCCAGGAGTCGCATAAGTCAGTCGCGACTTTGCCATCGATGATTGAGTTCAATCAGGCAGTGGAGAAGGAGCGTCTGTGCCCAGACAAGCGTTTTCAGGGGACTCGTCTTTTGGAGTCACTGTATCCGTGTACTACGGAATCTAATGATTGTTGGATTCAGTCTCCCGGGTGGATGTCTCCTTATCTCAGCTTAGCAAATCTTCTTTGCTACCTATTAAAGGGAAGGCGAGTTTGCAGGACCCGCTAGACAGAAGAGCAGAGTCAGCGGCAAAGTCCATTTATGAAGCCACGGGTTATGGCTTCAGAGCAATGTTAGGCTCCATGTGTGTTTATAAAGCTGCCCTGGTCTGGTTGGGCCGTTTACGGAGGAATGTGAACCTCAAGTACCTGAGGTGGATGGACTGTTTGAATTGTTAGAAAGTGCCTTACAATATGGACATGATGCAAACCTGGACACGGTGTCACTGCTGTCCAGGGCTCAATCCTCGGCGGTCTCAGTCAGGAGGGCACTGTGGCTTAGACAGTGGACCGGTGATGCGGTTTCTAAACATGGTTTGCTAGCCTTAGCTTACAAAGGCGGTCAGTTATTTGGATCTGACCTTACGGAACTGATTGCCAAAGCAAAGGCAAGGGAGACAGCTTTACCACAGCGAAGGACTGTGGCTTCTACGTCTGGCAGGCCTGGTACCAATAGTGGTCGACGGTCCTTTCGTTCCAGGGGACGATTCGGTCAGCCCTCATGGGGGTCGGGTCGTCCCTCTTTTTCGGGAAAAAAGACATCAGAAATCCCGCGCTCCCTGGAAACAGAGTTTCCGTCAAGATAAAAGGGAATCTGACAAAAAGCCCACTAAGGCAGATTGACGCCAGGGTCCCGCTCGAGGGCTCTCGAGTGGGGGGTCGCCTGCTCCAATTCAAATTGACTTGGGTTTCCCGTGTCCCAGACTCCTGGGTGACACGGGTTGTGTCAGCAGGCTATTTCATAGAGTTTCTTTCCCGACCCCCGAACAGTTATTGCCAGTCTCGCATGCCATCAGAGCCCGGGCTATGTGCCGCTTTACTGCAGGAAGTCGAGTTTCTTCTGCAGAAGGGTGTGGTGGTTCCGGTTCCACCAGAAGACAGGGGAAGAGGTTTTTATTCCAACCTCTTTGTAGTCCCAAAAAGGAGGGAAAGTTTCGCCCGTCCTGGATCTCAAAAGGTTGAATCGGCATGTCCACGCCCGAAGGTTTCGCATGGAGTCGCTTCGCTCCGTAGTGGCAGCATTGTCACAGAACGATTTTTTGGTGTCAATCGACATACGCGACGCCTATTTGCACGTTCCAATCGGAGGGGCTCACCAGCGTTATCTTCGCTTTGCCATAGGTCAGGATCATTACCAATTTGTGGCTCTACCATTCGGTTTGGCCTCGGCACCCAGAGTCTTTACAAAGATTCTGGCACCTCTCATGGCTATACTTCGAAGGCAGGGAGTCACGATCCTCCCCTATCTGGACGATCTTTTGATTGTGGCATCCTCGAAGGAGGAGGCGGTGACGCTCGCAATCTATCCCTTCAGCTCCTGGAGGACTTCGGGTGGCTGGTCAATTGGGAGAAGTCTTCTCTGGAACCGTCACAATCAATCCTGTTTCTGGGGATGCATTTCGACACAGTACAAGCAGTGGTGTCTCTTCCTCCAGACAAGCAAGCATGTCTTATCCGACATACGCAGGTGATGAGGTCTTCAGTGACAATGTCTCTTCGAAGATGTATGCGTCTTCTGGGGTTGATGGTGGCTTCAATGGAGGCTCTTCCGTTTGCCCAGTTTCATTCCAGGGCGCTCCAAGGGTTCATTCTAAATCGCTGGGATCGGTCGCAGACCTCACTGGATTGCAGTGTGGTTATCTCCCGCAAGGTACGAGAGTCTCTGGATGGTGGATCCGTTCGACAGAATGGTCTCGGGGGAAGTCCTTTCTTCCTCTGAAGTGGTCAGTCATAACCACCGATGCCAGCCTGACGGGCTGGGGGGGCGTTTGGAACGATCTCTGGGTTCAGGGAGTATGGTCGCCAGAGGAGTCTGTCTTGCCGATCAACATCCTCGAATTGAGGGCAATTTTCCTTTGCCTCCAACACTGGACGGTCCCTTTACACGGTCTGCCTGTCCGAGTGCAGACAGACAATGCGACGGCGGTCGCTTATATCAATCACCAAGGCGGAACGAGGAGTTCCAGGCTTATGGTGGAGGTATCTCGGATCCTGATATGGGCAGAGTCCAGGGTCCCAGCCATCTCTGCGATCCACATCCCAGGAGTTCAGAATATCACGGCGGACTTTCTAAGTCGCGAGAGGATGGATCCCGGAGAATGGAGTCTCCATCCGGACATTTTTGCACTGCTGTGCTCCCGTTGGGGAACTCCTCAGGTGGATCTGATGGCATCCAGGGCCAATGCCAAGTTACCGACATTCGTGTCCAGGTACAGGGATCCGAAGGCTGTAGCGGTGGATGCTCTGGTGGCCCGTTGGACCAATTCAATCTAATCTATGTGTTCCCGCCGATTTCTATGCTACCTCTGGTACTCCGTCGGATCAGGCTGGAGAGGATCTCGCTATTTTGATAGCTCCAGATTGGCCAAGGAGGACGTGGTTCTCGACACTGGTGTCGCTTCTAGCGGCACCGCCATTTTCACTTCCTTTTCGTCCGGACCTGTTAACCCAAGGGCCCGTCCGTCATCCAGACCTGAAGTCTCTGTGTTTGACGGCGTGGCTCTTGAAACCGAAATTTTGACCCGTAGAGGTTTTTCAGCCGAAGTCATTGCTACTCTGCGTGCTGCTAGAGGTCCAGCTACTACTAGGATTTACCACAGGACTTGGGAAGCCTTCTTTTTGTGGTGTTCGAGTTCTTCAAAGAACCCGAGGAAATTTTCTATTCCCAATTTGTTGGCTTTTATGCAACACGGGTTGGACAAAGGTTTGGCCATTAGCACCCTGAGGGGTCAGGTTTCGGCTCTGTCTTTACTGTTTCGGAGGGCTATCGCCTCGCGTAGGGACGTGCGTTCCTTTTTTCGTGGAATAACCCGTCAGTTTCCACCGCGGAGAACTCTTGTATCTCCTTGGCGGCTCAATCTTGTTTTGGAGGCTCTTCAACATCAGCCTTTTGAGCCTATGGATTCGGTTAGCCTTTATTTACTTTCTTGGAAGGTGGCCTTCCTAGTGGCAGTTAACTCTTTGAGGAGGGTTTCGGAGTTGGCGGCTCTTTCTTGCTCGCCTCCCTTCTTGGAGTTTCACCCGGATCGTGTGGTGCTTCGCACTCGGGGCGACTTCCTACCTAAGGTGGTGTCGCGATTTCATGTTAACCAGGATATTGTGTTGCCTTCTCTTTGTCCGAGGCCAAGGACTGTGAAGGAACGGGCCTTGCACACATTGGATTTGGTGCGGGCTTTGAAATTCTACTTGAATGTTACTCAAGGATTTCGGAAATCAGACTCTCTGTTTGTTATTCCAGCAGGTCGTCGACGTGGTCAGCGAGCTTCCAAGGATTCTATAGCTCGCTGGATTCGGTCGGCCATTTTGGAGGCTTACCGACTTAAGGGCGAACCTTGCCCGATTAAACTTCGAGCTCACTCCACGAGGGCTGTGGGCTCATCGTGGGCTTTTCATCAAGGGGCCTCGGCGGCTTAGCTCTGCCGGGCGGCGACCTGGCGCTCCGTTCACACTTTTACAAAATTTTATAAGGTGGACGTTAGTGCTTCCGCTGATGCAGCCTTGGGACGTAGGGTCCTGCAGGCAGCGGTAGTTTAAGAGTCTAGTTAACTTGTTTGGCGCCTGTTGTGCTTTTATTCAGGTTGTTGGGTTTCTGCCTATTTTGGTTTTGTTTCCCACCCTAATGTTTTGAACTGCTTTGGGACGTCCCATCAGTAATTAAGTACTGTGTCTCCCTCCCTTCCATCTGCAGCTGAAAGATGGATTTTGGTAAGAACTTACCTGTAAAATCCTTTTCAGCGAAGGAAGGGAGGGAGACACCGATCCCTCCCATGGCAGAAGTGTGTTGTTGTATTTACAGATGCAGCGTGACCCTTCTCTGATAGCGATTATCTGGGCTGAGGTCGACGCGCTACGGCTCTGTTCCAGCATTGCCAGCTCATCGCAGTGGTCAGGTTCCGTGAGTAGTACCTGGAACTGTGTGGTTTTTTGCCTATCTGCATGCATAACCTGTATTCTTTTGTGTTTTTTGTCTCTGAAGTTCTTCAGAAGGGGTTATGTTGCTCCGCTGGTGATATTGCTCTTCCTTAAGCTTGTGTACAACTGAGTAAGCTGAGTAGGAGGAGCCCGAGCTGGAGGGGCCGGTCAGCACACTCTTTTAATCTGAGGTGACTATCCCGTCTGGGCTCCGCCTACCCATCAGTAATGAAGTACTGTGTCTCCCTCCCTTCCTTCGCTGTAAAGGATTTTACAGGTAAGTTCTTACCAAAATCCGTCTTTTGGACTGCTTTGGGACGTCCCACTAGTAATGACTGTGGCTCTCTTCCTTCCATCTGCAGCTGAAAGACGGATTTTGGTAAGAACTTACCTGTAAAATCCTTTTCAGCGAAGTAAGGAAGAGAGACACAGCTCCCTCCCATGGCAGAAGTGTGTTGTTGTATTTACAGATGCAGCGTGACCCTTCTCTGATAGCGATTATCTGGACTGAGGTCGACGCGCTACGGCTCTGTTCCAGCATTGCCAGCTTATCGCAGTAGTCAGGTTCAGTGAGTAGTACCTGTAACTGTGATTTTTTTTGCCGAATGCATGCATAACCTGTACTCTTATGTTTTTTCTCTGAAGTCCTTCAGAAGGGGTTATGTTGCTTCGCTTGTGATATTGTTCTTCCTTAAGCTTGGGTACGACTGAAGAGCTGAGTAGGAGGAGCCCGAGCTGGAGGGGCCGGTCAACACTCTTTTTAATCTGAGGTGTCAATCCTATCTGGGCTCCGCCTACCCACTAGTAATGACTGTGTCTCTCTTCCTTCCTTCGCTGAAAAGGATTTTACAGGTAAGTTCTTACCAAAATCCGTCTTTTATTTACACATGTAGTTTTATGTAAGAATTTTTTTTCTCTTTTTCAAACAAAATGGCGCCTGCGCAGTGGCATCTATCGCGTTTCCGATAGATGCTACTGCGCCGACACCATATTGTCAGCAAAAATAAATAAATTAGGCTCCATCAAGATGGTGCGGTCAGTGCCTACGCAGTAGCGTCGTTTCGATAGATGCTGCTGCGCAAGCGCCGCCAGCGCCATCTTGATTGGGCATAATGGAAGTGGCAACTGCACAGTAACATCTCTCGGAATGTAATAGATGCTACTGCGCAGCTGCCGGCGCCACTTTGAACAAAGGCGCCTGCCTGATTTAATGTGAATGTTTTTTTTCCCTTCCCCATGACAGCATGATAAAAGGAGGGGGACGGTACCTCTCCCTCAGTTTTGGTTTCCTGTTCCTGCAGGTGGATGCCTGTAGCATGTGGAATACTTGTAGGGGAATCTTCCCCTGGATGGCCGGTCTGGAGACCGAGGTCCTGAGGGGAGGCTGAGCACGGCGGCGCGCGCTCTTCATCCCGGCATCCTGGGGGCTGCCTGGCCGCGTCTCGCCCCCCGATGGACTCCCCGGCGGTCGCTCCGGGCAGGAGGCAGAGCCGGGGGAGGCGTGTCCACCACGACGCTGGCGCCGACTGAGTGGGGCGGCTTCCGGTCGCTCTCCCCCTGAACCCATCCTCACAGATATAACCTGCCTGAGGGCAGGAAAACGCTAGCGTTAGCTCGACTGGGCAATGGAGGCCGCAGATAAGCGCGTGCCAGAGGAGGAAGGCCAGCAGACCGCTGTGGTAACAGGGGGTCCGTGGGTGAGTGCCTTTGTAAGGCGAAGAACATATATAGTGATGGCCTTTATCCTGTTCCCCTCTCCTTAGGGTAGGAAAGCTACGGCCAAACAGAAAAACAAAGCGTGTGCTTTGTGCAAGAAAACGCTTCCAGAGAGTACGATAAGCGACTGTGTCACTCATGTGTGCAGAAAACGGTGGCGGAGGCATCACCGTCCCTGTTACAAAATATTAGAACCATCATCCGTCAGGAAGTAAAGTCAACAGTTAAACAGGAGTTAAAACAGCACACTCCAGTTAGTTACGTAGAGTCGAATGGCGAACCGACGGAGTTAAGACCCTCTGGAAGCTCAGACCTGGATTCCTCAGACGAGGAATATGGTCACCCTTATTTTTTATCCGAGGACATCGGAAAGTTATTGAAATTGGTCAGATCTACCATGGGGGTTGAGACGCCAAAGGAACATCTTTCAGTACAGGACTCTGTTCAGTAATCTAGAGGGGGAAAAAAACGTAAAGTTTTTCCCTTCCATGAAAATCTATTAAAATTGACTAAAAGAGAGTGGAAGAAACCCAATAAGATGATGTCTATTCCACAAGCATTAAAACGGAAATATCCGTTTGAGGAAATTTGTGGGGAATGGGAAAAAGCGCCTAAATAGACGCCGCCATTGCTAGTACATCTAAAGGAATAGCGTTACCATTCGAAGACATGGGTGCCTTGAAAGACCCCCTTGATAAAAAAAAGCGGATGCCTTTTTTAAAATCTGCCTGGGAAGCATCGGCCTGGTCAATTAACCCCTTCATGACCCAGCCTATTTTGACCTAAATGACCTGGCCATTTTTTGCAATTCTGACCAGTGTCCCTTTATGAGGTAATAACTCAGGAACGCTTCAACGGATCCTAGCGATTCTGAGATTGTTTTTTCGTGACATATTGGGCTTCATGTTAGTTGTAAATTTAGGTCGATAATTTTTGCGTTTATTTGTGAAAAAAATGGAACTTTGGCCAAAATTTTGAAAATTTCGCAATTTTCAAATTTTGAATTTTTATTCTGTTAAACCAGAGAGTTATGTGACACAAAATAGTTAATAAATAACATTTCCCACATGTCTACTTTACATCAGCACAATTTTGGGAACAACATTTTTTTTTGTTAGGAAGTTATAAGGGTTAAAAGTTGACCAGCGATTTCTCATTTTTACAGCAAAATTTACAAAACCATTTTTTTTTAGGGACCACCTCACATTTGAAGTCACTTTGAGGGGTCTATATGGCAGAAAATACCCAAAAGTGACACCATTATAAAAACTGCACCCCTCAAGCTACTCAAAACTACATTCAAGAAGATTATTAACCCTTCAGGTGCTTCACAGGAACTAAAGCAACGTGGAAGGAAAAAATGGACATTTTAATTTTTCCAACAAAATTTTTCTTTTAGCATCAATTTTTTTCATTTTTGCATGGGCAACAGGATAAAATGGACCCTAAAATTTGTTGGGCAATTTCTCCTGAGTACACAGATACCTCATATGTGGTCATAAACCACTGTTTGGGCGCACGGCAGGGCTCAGAAGGGAAGGAGCGCCATTTGACTTTTTGAATAGAAAATATGCTGGAATATTTAGCGGTTGCCATGTCGCATTTGGAGAGTCCCTGTGTGCCTAAACATTGGAGCTCCTCCACAAGTGACCCCATTTTGGAAACTAGACCCCCCAAGGAACTTATCTAGATGCAGAGTGAGCACTTTGAACCCCCAAGTGCTTCACAAATTGATCCGTAAAAAAAAGAAAGTACTTTTTTTTTCACAAAAATTTTCTTTTAGCCTCAGTTTTTTCATTTCCACATGGGCAACAGTATAAAATGGATCCTAAAATTTGTTGGGCAATTTCTCCTGAGTACACCGATACCTCATATGTGGTCATAAACCACTGTTTGGGCGCACGGCAGGGCTCAGAAGGGAAGGAGCGCCATTTGACTTTTTGAATGGAAAATATGCTGGAATATTTAGCGGATGCCATGTCGAATTTGGAGAGTCCCTGTGTGCCTAAACATTGGAGCTCCCCCACAAGTGACCCCATTTTGGAAACTAGACCCCCTAAGGAACTTATGCAGATGCACAGTGAGCACTTTGAACCCCCAGGTGCTTCACAAAAGTTTATAACGCAGAGCCGTGAAAATAAAAAAATCATTTTTTTTTTCTCAAAAAATGATTATTTAGCCCCATATTTTTTATTTTCACAATGGTTACAGGAGAAATTGGACCCCAAAAGTTTTCTAATTTGTCCTAAGTACGCTAGTACCTCACATGTGGGGGAGAACCACTGTTTGGGCACACGTCAGGGCTTGGAAGGGATGTAGTGACGCTTTGAAATGTCGACTTGATGGAATGGTCTGCGGGCGGGCAGAGCCCCTGATGTGCCTAAACAGTAGAAACCCCCCACAAGTGACCACATTTTGTAAACTAGACCCCTCAAGGAACTTAACTAGATGTGTGGTGAGCACCTTGAACCCCCACGTGCTTCACAGAAGTTTGTAATGCAGAGCCGTGAAAATAAAAAATCATTTTTTTCCTCAAAAACTGATTTTTTTAACCCGCAATTTTTTATTTTCACAAGGGTAACAGGAGAAATTGGACCACAAAAGTTGTTGTACAGTTTGTCCTGAGTACACTGGTACCCCATATGTGGGGGGGAACCACTGTTTTGGCGCGTGGGAGAGCACAGAAGGGAAGGAGCGCCATTTTGGAATGCAGACTTGATGGAATGTTCTGTGGGCGTCATGTTGCGTTTGCAGAGCCCCTGATGTGCCTAAACAGTAGAAACCCCCCACAAGTGACCCCATTTTGGAAACTAGACCCCCCAAGGAGCTTATCTAGATGTGTAGTGAGCACTTTGAACCCCCAAGGGCTACACAGAAGTTTATAACGCTGGGCCATGAAAATAAAAAAATCATATTTTTTCCACAAACATGATCTTTTAGTCCCCAATTTTTTTATTTTCCCAAGGGTAACAGGAGAAATTAGACCTCAAAAGTTGTTGTCCAATTTGTCCTGAGTACGCTGATATCCATATGTGGGAGAAAACTACTGTAGGGCACACTTCGGGGCTCGGAAGGGAATAGTGACTTTGAAATGCCGACTTGATGAATGGTCTGGGGTCATGTACATTTGCAGAGTCCCTGATGTGCTAAGGCTATGGTTCACGGTCCGGAACCATAGCGCTTTGGACGGAGCGGAATTTCGCTCGTCTAAGCCCCGCCCCTTTATGACGCGCGATCTTCGGAGGTGTTCAGGACACCTCGGAACACTCCGAAAGAGCGCAGGGTACATAGCCCTGTGTTAATTATGTTGCGGCGACGCACCGTCGCCGCAATACGCGGGACATGCTGCGTCTGAAAAGACGCGCCGCATGTCCGTTTACGCAGGTCTGCACCTGCGTATTGTTAGCATAGTGGAGACGGATTTCTGAAATCCCTCCACTTGCTGTACATCTGGACGCTGCGTGTTTGGCGCTGCGCCAGCGCACAGCGCCAACACGCAGCGTTTCTGACGTGGAACTCACCCTAAACAGTATAAACTCCCACAAGTGACCCCATTTTGGAAACTAGACCCCGCAAGGAACTTATCTAGATGTGTGGTGAGCACTTTGAACCCCCAAGTTCTTCACAGAAGTTTATAACGCAGAGCCGTGAAAATAAAAAATCATTTTTTTTCCACAAAAATAACTTTTTTAGTCCCCAATTTTTTTTTCCCAACAGTAACAGGAGAAATTAGACCCCCAAAGTTGTTGTGCAATTTTTCCCGAGTACGCTGATACCCCATATGTGGGGGTAAACCACTGTTTGGGCACACGTCGGGGCTTGGAATAAAGGGAGCACTGTTTGACTTTTTGAACGCAAAATTTGCAGGAATCAATGGTGGCGCCATGTCGCGTATGGAGACCCCCTGATGTACCTAAATAGTGGAAACCCCTCAATTCTAACTCCAACCCTAACCCCAACACACCCCCAACCCTAACCCCTACACACCCCTAACCCTAATACAAACCCTAACCATAACCCCAACACACCCCTAACCCTAATCCCAACTCTAACCATAAACCTAACCACAAGCCTAACCTATCCCAACCCTAACCCAAAACACCCCTAACTCTTTTCCCAACCCTAATCCCAACCCTAATGCTAACCCTAACCCTAGTTCTAACCCTAAGGCTGGGTTCATATTGCGTTTTACCAGCCCGTTCAACACGTAGCGTTGACGGGCTGGTAACGGAATAGCATAACGCGATCGCGTTATGCTATACCCGCTAGTGCAGAGGAATCAGCGATGATTCATCTGTGCTAGCGGTGATGGAGCCCAGACGCTGCAGCCTGCGTCCAAGGCTCCGTCACTGAATGACGACACGTCGCGAACGCATGCCGCTTCATGGCATGCGTTGCGATGCGCACACAAATGGGGTGAATGGCAGCGTTAACGGACTGCATTACACCGCATTATACCGTGGTGAAACGCAGTCCATCTAATGGACTGCCATAATGCAATATGAACCCAGCCTGACCCTAAGGCCCCGTGCACACGTTGCGGATTCACTTGCGGATTTTTCTAAAATCCGCAGGTAAAACGACCTGCCTTTTACCTGCGTATTTAGCGCGGATTTGCTGCGATTTTTCTCTGCGGTTTTACGCCTATAATGGAATAGGTGTAAAATCGCTGCGGAATCCGCACAAAGAATTGACATGCTGCGGATTTAAAACCGCAGCAAATCTGCGCTGAAAAATCTGCAGCATGTGCACAGCGTTTTTTTTTTACCATTTATTTGCATTGTACTGTACATGGTTTCTGGATCTGCTGTGAATCCGCAGCGCCAAATCAGTGAAATCAGCTGCGGATCAGCAGCGAAATCAGCTGCGGATCAGCAGCGAAATCAGCTGCGGATCAGCAGCAAATCAGCTGCGGATCAGCAGCAAAATCAGCTGCGGATCAGCAGCGAAATCAGCTGCGGATCAGCAGCGAAATCAGCTGCGGATCAGCAGCGAAATCAGCTGCGGATCAGCAGCGAAATTAGTGCGGATCAGCAGCGAAATCAGCTGCGGATCAGCAGCGAAATCAGCTGCGGATCAGCAGCGAAATCAGCTGCGGATCAGCAGCGAAATCAGCTGCGGATCAGCAGCGAAATCAGCTGCGGATCAGCAGCGAAATCAGCTGCGGATCAGCAGCGAAATTAGCTGCGGATCAGCAGCGAAATCAGCTGCGGATCAGCAGCGAAATCAGCTGCGGATCAGCAGCGAAATCAGCTGCGGATCAGCAGCGAAATCAGCTGCGGATCAGCAGCGAAATCCGCTGCGGATCAGCAGCGAAATCAGCTGCGGATCCGCAGCAAAATCCGCACGTGTGCACAGGGCCATAGGAAAAAAAAAAAATTCTTTATTATTTGTCCCTACCTATGACAGGGGGGGGGGGGTTCACTTACTTTTTTTTATTTTGATTACTGTGACAGTTTATCACTGATCAAAATAAATTTTTTGACTATGCAGGGCGCACTGCGCATGCGCCCGCCATTTTCCAAGATGGAGGCGCCCATGAAGAATCCCGGGCAGCCGCCGGGAAGGATCCAGGGACATCGGTGGACCGGGAGAGGTGAGTATGGGGGTCGGAAGTGAGGGGGGGGGGTCGGAAGGTGGGGGCAGCGGAGGCCAGGACGAGGGGAGCTTTTAGTGACGGTGGTGACCGACCGCTGCCATCTTTCGGTGGCGGCGGCCGATCGCCGCCGTGAATCCGTTGTGGGGGGTCAGGGCTCGGTGTCCAGCCATGGCAGATGCTATTGCAGCATCGGCCATGGCTGGATTGTAATATTTCACCAATTATATTGGTGAAATATTACAGATTGCTCTGATTGGCTGTTTCACTTTTAACAGCCAATCAGAGCGATCGTGGCCACGGGGGGTTAAGCCAACCCCCCTGTGGTGAAGCACAAAGGTTCCTGTGCCGGCGGGTCGGGTGACCTTTCAGTGACCCCGGTCACCCGGCCCGCAGGGACGCGATCCTTTCATGATGCCACATAGGCGTCATGGGTCGGATTGGCACTGACTTTCATGACGCCTACGTGGCGTCATGGGTCGGGAAGGGGTTAAACCTGGGGTAGCCGCCACTTGCACCGCTCGGGCCATGGTCAAATGGTTGGAAGAGCTAAGTGAACAGATAAAAAATAAGTGCCCAAGAGAGGAGCTATTGGATGTAATACCGTCACTACAAAAAGCGGCAGGGTTCTTAGCAGATGCGGCGGTGGATTCCGTGCGAGGTGCCGCCCGTGCATGCGCTCTCTCTAATTCAGGTCGCAGGGCATTATGGTTGAAGAATTGGACAGCAGACTTCCAGTCGAAAGTAAAACTCTGCGCAATTCCCTGTGAGGGGCAATACCTGTTTGGGAAAACACTGGATGATATATTGGAAAAAGTGTCGGATAAGAAAAAGCGATTTCCGCTGCCGCCTGTGTCATGACGCCGTTGGAGTGATGCTCGCTCGTCCTTTCGTGGAGCAAGGAATAGAGGGGGCAGAAGTCGACCAGATGAGAGGTCTATCCGGGGCAGACCTTGGGATAGAGGGAGGAGAAAGGATTCCTCTTCAGTAAAGGCCCTCCCAGATCAGATACTAAACGTCAATGACGCCAAGACTCCGGTGGGAGGAAGACTACGAAAATTTGTACATCAGTGGGAAGCATTGCCCGCCTCACGGTGGGTAACCAATCTACTATCCGAAGGCCTACAATTAAGTTTTCTCAGCCTCCCACCACAGCGACTAAAGATAACACAGGTCGCCAAGAAGAACCAAGCCACGATGGAGAAAGAAGTCACTCTCCTCATGTTGAAGAAAGTGTTAGTAGAAGTACCAAGTCACCAAGTAGGAGAAGGGTTCTACAGTACCCTGTTGCTTACTCCAAAACCAGACGGCTCACTAAGAGTGATATTCAACTTGAAAGCGCTGAACCAGTACATCCGAGTGGAAAAATTCAAAATGGAGACACTAAGATCAACAGTGAAGCTGCTCGAACCAGGCTGCTACATGGCGGTGATCGATCTGACAGATGCCTCCTACCATGTACCAATCTGGGAAGAACACCAAAAATATCTAAGACTGTTGGTACAGATTGCACAGGTCCCTACGCATCTGCAGTACCAATGTCTTCCCTTTGGGATATCGGTGGCACCCCGTATATTCACAAAATTAATTTCAGAAGTGGCATCTTTTGTGAGAAAAGAAGACATATTCTGGTACCCTATTTGGACGACTTCCTAGTGATAGCAAATACCGAAGGAGAATGCAGGAAAGCAATAACAAGGATACTGGAAATCCTAACCAGCTTAGGCTGGATAATAAACGAGAAAAAATCAAAGCTAATCCCAGCCAGAAAACAAGAATTTTTGGGAATACTGTTAGATTCCTGCAAACAGCAATGTGTCCTCCCAGACAGAAAAATAGGCTCCATTCAACACAAGATACGACAGTTGAGGTCGAGCAGGGCCATAATCCGACAAGCAATGTTGCTGTTGGGTACATTAACAGCAACAATACCAGCGGTCCAGTGGGCGCAAAGCCACACAAGAGATCTGCAAGGGCAAATTTTAGCCGAGCAAGCAAAAGACCCGACCAGCTTAAATCGACTGTTCACCCTAACGTCATAGGTCCACAGCTCATTGGAATGGTGGCTACAACCCGAAAACCTAAAAAGAGCAGTACCCTGGTCAATTCACAACCAAGTGGTATTGACCACGGTTGCGAGTCCCTCAGGATGGGGAACACATCTAACGGGACGGCTTGTACAAGGCCAATGGGAACCCTCAATGAGGGAAACATCCTCCAATTTGAAAGAGCTAACAGCGGTGAAGCAGGCACTTCATCAGGTGGAAAAAGAGGTACGAGGAAGGCACTTCACAATACTGTCAGACAACAAGACGGTAGCCTACATAAATCGACAGGGAGGTACAAGATCACCAACCCTGATGGCGGAAGCAAGAGAGTTGTTCATATGGGCAGAAAACAACCTGTTATCCATATCGAGCACACACTTAAAAGGGACAGACAATATGGTGGCAGATTTTTTAAGTTGGCATGTACTGCACCAAGGAGAATGGTCCCTAAATCAGGACATATTTGGAAAAATTTGTGTCAGCTGGGGCAGGCCAGAAGTGGACCTGTTTGCTACAAAAGAGAACCGAAAAGTAAACCGGTTCTACTCCCTGAACCCGAGAGAACATCCAGAAGGAGTAGATGCGCTGCTAGACCGCTGAGGTTCAAACTGGCATATGCCTTTCCACCGTTTCCCCTAATACCAGTAGTCCTGAGAAAAATACGGGAGGACAAAAGCCGTGTAATTCTTATAGCGCCCTTCCGGCCGAAGAGAGCGTGGTTCACATGGCTCACACGAATGTCTGCCTCGGACCCATGGATCTTACCCGATGTTTCCAATCTACTACACCAGGGACCAGTGGAACATCCTCAGGTGCACAGACTACATCTCACTTGAGAAGGGACTCCTATTAGCGAAAGGGTTCTCAGGGCCCTTGGTGACCATCTTGCTCACTAGTAGGAAAAAAGTCACTTCGGCCAAATAGCATAAGATCTGGCAAAAGTTCTTAGACTTCTCAGGACGACGATTTTCGGAGACAGTCCAGAAGGTCCCGATGGCGGAGATCCTAGAATTCCTACAAAAAGGCCTGGAAAGAGGGTTGTCTACAAGCACCCTAAAGGTGCAAGTCTCGGCACTAGGTGCGCTATTTGACAAAAAACTGGCTGACCACCCATAGGTCTATAGGTTCATTCGGGCCTCCTTTTCAGCCAGACCCTCGAAATTTGTACCTAAGGTGGCTCCCTGGGATCTCAATTTAGTATTAAATGCATTAACTACAAACCCGTTTGAGCCTCTCTCATCCATTTCGATAAAGGCTCTAACACTAAAAAGAGTGCTCTTGTTGCCCTGACGTCAGCTCGGCGAGTCAGCGAGCTGCAAGCTATCTCTGTAAATCCCCCATATACTACCTTTTTGGATGACAGAGTGATCATAAGAACTGACCCAGCCTTCCTCCCGAAGGTTAATACAAAATTTCACAGGGACCAAGAGATAATTTTGCCCTCGTTTTGTGCCAACCCAAAATCCCAGGGAGAGCAAACCTTTCATTGTTTAGATGTAAGACGTTGCCTACTTCAATATATAGAAGTTTCAAAATCTTGGCGACAGTCGTCGGCCCTTTTTGTCTCCTTCCAGGGGATAAAAGCTTCAAAAGCCTGACGTGACCCTCAGATGCGTCGGACCGCTCAGATATGTACGGGGAACGCCATCTAGCGGCGCGAGATCTGAGGCGGCTCCTGTGTGATCCGTGTCTGCGGTGGTAGCGGCTCTTAGGGGGATAATGGGGATGGGAGTCGTCTGGGGAGGTCCTGCGGCGTCTACGGGGTGTGGTGGGGACATTCACGTGAGGCATGAGGGGTTCACTAGGTGTATTCGGAGGTGATGGGAGTAGCGACATTTAGAGGGACAGCAGGACTGATGGCGGGAGTCTACGGAGGAGGATGGGGAGGGTCTGCGGCGCATATGGGTGCGCTCGCTGTGGCTAGGGGGTATATTGGGACCGGTAAAAACCGAGATTATTGTCCCATTACGCGTGTTACAGGCGGTAACTAGTTGGGTGGCGCTGCATAACCTGGGGGTTAGTGGTACGTAAATGGTAATTGTATCTGCGGTGTTTGGAGGGCAGGGGCTAATGTGATTTCAGTACTGTTAGTGACTGGGGCATTGGCGGTTAGTATTGGAATGTTTGTGTTACGTGAGTATACGTGTTTTATACTTTATTTGATGCAGAGCGCGCTGGTCGGTCTGTATGGACCGATCAGCGCGCTCTGCAGCAGCGTGGTTATATTTTGTGCCTGCTCCGGCGTCCCTCCTCGCAGGCAGTGCACATGTGCCTGCTAGAGGGCCACTTTGGAGCAGGCCACGTAATGTTTTGGGACCGTTACGGCTCCGCAGTCGCTCCGTGCAGGCATTGCTATTGTGCCTGATGGAGTGCGCTGCAGAGCCGGTCCTGCGCCACCGCCGACCGGAAGTAGACTGGCGGGGTCCGGAAGTGACGTGAATTGTGGGCGGAGCTACCCGTGAGGCCTACCCGGCACGAAAGCCAGGGAGTAAAGTGCCGTGAACAACCGAGGCAGGCGGAGAAGGCCGCAGCAGCGGCCCAGGAGCAGGCCGCGGCCCTAATGAGAAGGCGGCGGCCCGTGGACAGGCCACGGCCTACCACTCGGCGACCGCTGTGCGACAGCGCCCGGGATCCAGGAGCAGGCCGTGCCAAAGGCCACAGGCTGCACTGGCCGTGTCGGGGGCCCCACACACTCGGTCATACCCGCCCAATCCGCCATCCCTTCGGCAGGTCCCCGGCGCCTCCGCGGTGATGTGCAGAAGGAGACCCCCGACTGAGGGCCACAACTCCGGAACCATGAGGGACCGGCGAGGCACCAGACCCGATGGCCAAAGGTGAGCCACGGGCTGTCCGGTGGGGAAGTGAGGGGAGAAGGGAACGCGCGACGGAGGGGGCAGACGGAGACGACGGCGGAGCATAGGGGCCGAACACCGGGGGAGACCTGCGGCGACGCTGGAGAGGGCACAGGGAGGTGAGCACTAAGGGAGGACAGTAAAGATTGTATCCATGGCTCACCTTCCTGTGCTGCTCTCTGCCGCAGGGCCTCGATTAGGGAATCAGACATCACAAGACTTCCACTGATCAGCTGAGGGAGGAAGAGGAAGGGTCCGGCCCTCGCACGAGAATTTAACCCCTGAGGGTGTGGCCGGACCCCCCTTCCCTTCGTCCCCAATGGTCAGTGGGGTCCGGTAGATGGCATCACCTGGGAGGGGAGTGACGGGAGGAGGGAAGCACAGCCCACAGTTCATTTTAAGTTAGTCTATATGGGCTCCTCAGTCAGAAGCTCGCTCCCTATTCGGTGCCGTGCTTGCCATTGCACGGTGGCTACGCATGGCTATCTCACTTTCTTATTCTTCGTCAGGTCAGACTCCCCCACTGGGTGTAACGGCTCACTCCACAAGGGCTGTTGCGACATCCTGGGCCGAACGGGCAAATGCATCAATAGAACAGATTTGCAGGGCAGCGGTATGGTCGTCACCCTCCACCTTTTTTCGTCATTATAGGCTAGATTTAGGTCTCTCGAATTTAGCCTTTGGTAGAAAGGTGTTATCTGCTGTTGTCTCACACTAGGAGGCTCTTCTATTTCTTCCTCTCATGTCTGTGCTGTCATGGGGAAGGGAAAAAATGATAATTACCGGTGATTTGATTTTCCAGAGCCATGACAGCACCGTATTAATTCCCGCCCTATCTTGGTGATGGTTGTGTGACTGCTTGTATAAATTGATATATAAAGAAGGTAGATGTCGTAACTATGCTAGTATATGTGTATATATAACGACTTATTTTGGCGGTTACCCTGCATGCTCTGAAACAAACTGAGGGAGAGGTCCCGCCCCCCTTTTATCTCTGCTGCAGGTTTCCTGTTCCTGGGGGCGGATACCATACTCATGTCGGTGCTGTCATGGCTCTGGAAAATTAAATTACCAGTAAGTAATTATCTTTTTTTTTTTTTTCCAAATCATATTATATTCAGTATGTAAAATGGGGTGCAGGTCACAGTGAGGGATCAGTGACCTGTCATAAGCCATGCAGATGAATATGTAAGGAGAGCACCACAAAAGACCCCCCCACCCCCCTCCACAGGCCGCCTCGGAGCACGAGAATCTCATTAAGGCTGGGTTCAGATTGCGTTATGGCAGTCCTTTAGACAGACTGCGTTACACCGTAGTATAACGCGGTGTAACGCAGTCCGTTAACGCTGCCATTCACCCCCATTTGAGGGCGCATCGCGACGCATGCCGTAAAGCGGCATGCGTTCACGACGTGCCGTCATTCAGTGATGGAGCCTCGGACGTGGGCTGCAGCGTCTGGGCTCCGTCACCGCTAGCACAGATGAATCATCTGCTGATTCATCTGCGCTAGCGGGTATAGCATAATGCTATACCGTTACCAGCCCGTCAACGCTATGTGTTGCACGGGCTGGTAAAACGCAATATGAACCCAGCCTAACTGAAAACTACAAATGATTAGACAACAACCACAAGACTGATTTCACCACCCAGGTATCATTTTAATCAGTATAGCGGCGCCTACTTAACACTATCTGTAGGTTACTGTGCACAATCCTGACAGGTTCCTTCTAAAGCCCCCGTCTCACATAGCGATATCGCTAGCGAGATCGCTGCTAAGTCACTAGTTTTGTGACGCAGCAGCAAGCTCACCAGCGATATCGCTGTGTGTGACATTCAGCGACGATCAGCCCCCCTGCTGGGTATCGCTGATCGTCGCTGAAATGTCAGGACATTTTTTTGATCGCTGGTCTCCCGTTGACAGGCACGCATCGCTGTGTGTGACAGGCGGGAGACCAGCGATCCGCTGGTAACCAAGGTACACAGCGGGTTTCCAGGCGCGGGGCTGTGCCTAGAAACCCGCTGTGTACCTTGGTTACCAGCTCCCTGCATCAGGGCGCTGGTATCCAAGGTACACTGCGGGTAACTAAGCGATGTTACCCGCAGTGTCGCTTGTACTGATCGCTGCCTGTTTGGCAGCTCAGCAGCGATAATGTAGCGATACACCAGCGATCCTGATCGTTGTCGGGATCGCTGGTGTATCGCTATGTGAGACCCAGCCTTAAGACCTTTACTGGCAGTCAAGCAGTAGAGAGTGACTTCCATTCATGTGATAGCATTGTTCTGCATGAAAATCATGGTTTTCTTGGAAAATGCAGACTTTTTCCTGCACCACTTCTTTAAGTATTTTCTAATAACTGGTGGTAGGTTTGGAAGTTGATTTTGAGTCCAGTTTGCGCATCTTTAATACCAACCCATAGCAGGACCCCCATCTCCACTTTGTTAGCGTCTGAGTGGAAGTCTCATTACTGATCCTGCCACGTGCTCACCCATTTGGTCTGTCAAGAGTCACTCATCTCATCAGTCCATAAAACCTTTCAATATCTTCAGATATTTCTTGGCCCAGGCTTGACATTTCCACTTCTGTGTCTTGCTCAGTGGTGGTCGGGTTTCAGTCTTCCTCACCTCTGCCATGTCTCTAAGCACTGAGCACCTTGTACTTCTGGGCACTTCCGGGAGGTTGCAGTTCTGGAATATGCCAGCACTGGAGGATAATGGCTTCCCAGTCACTTCACCTTTGATTCTTAAATCTGTGGAAATTAATGTCTTTTATTTCCAATATGTTATTTGCGACTGTTGATTATTTTCAGCAAGACTTTTGATGGTGCTGCGATCACATCCCAATATCTTACCAGTGTCAAGTGCTGTATCCTTCTGTAAGATTTTTAACAATTTTTGACTTTTCACGGTCCGTTAAATCTTTTTTGGACAATTTTGCCTGAGGAACACAAGGTGCCTAATAATTGCTATATGATATATATATATATATATATATATATATTATATATATATATATGTGTGTGTGTGTTACTTTCTTGCTCTTGTTTGAGCAGGGTGCCATCTGTATCTCAATCCTGAAATGGGATTATCTTTTGCTTTCTTTGTACTTAATTGTTTGTTACTTGATTTGTGTATTTTGTTTTTTTTCTAGATACGGTTTTGTGTCGTATTTTGATGATGTTGATGTTCAGAAAATAGTAGATGTAAGTACACTTAACTAGAGTTTGTGTCTGAGATACAGTATTTCATCAGTAAGCTTCCCTGATGCCACGTACAGCCTGACCTCATTCCAGATACAACTTGAGAAACGTCCGTCTGGACTTGTACGGCTGTTTTTTTTAAATATATTTTAATATTGGATCTTGGTGTGCCCTGTGGAAATCTTGTACGTGTGTGTCATGTTCTTCCTCCCTGACCATGTGCAGTGAAGCCAGGTGCATCCTCTCCAGCTTCAGCAGTGCACTGCACATGCCCAGGGAGTCAGTACGTCACTTGCATGCACAAGTTTTGCAAAAAGCTAGTGGTCATCTTGTTTTTGCTGATCATGTCACTCACACCCACAGGGATGTTATAACATGATTAGTGGGAGAAATGGTCTGGTAAAATCCATGCCCCCGTGATCAGTCATCCGCTAATTAGCATATCATGAGGACCGCTTTTAAAACTGATTTATGGTTAGTCACAATCACTAAGCCATGAAAAGGAGCTTGTTTGAAAGTGGATATATGCTTCAATGAGGATATTGTGGGAGTGTGGGGGCTAGGGCATTTGACAGGCTTCCTTTCATTTTTTGTAACTTTATTTATAGTCCTTTTAGGGGACTTTAACCTGTGATCATCTGATTGCGTACAGTTATATGAAAAAGTTTGGGCACCCCTATTAATCTTAAGCTTAATGTTTTATAAAAATTGCTGTTTTTGCAATAGCTATTTCAGTTTGATATATCTAATAACTATTGGACACAGTAATGTTTCTGCCTTGAAATGAGGTTTATTGTACTAGCAGAACATGTGCAATCTGCATTCAAACAAAATTTGACAGGTGCATAAGTATGGCCACCCTTATCATTTTCTTGTTTTAAATACTCCTACCTACTTTTTACTGACTTACTAAAGCACTTTTTTTGGTTTTGTAACCTAATTGAGCTTTGAACTTCATAGCCAGGTGTATGCAATCATGAGAAAAGCTACTTAAAGTGGCCACTTGCAAGTTGTTCTCCTGTTTGAATCTCCTCTGAAGATTGACATCATGGGCTCCTCAAAACAACTGTCAAATGATCTGAAAACAAAGATTATTCAACATAGTTGTTCAGGGGAAGGATACAAAAAGCTGTCATGTATAGTGTACAGTTCCTGTAGCGTCTTGTGCTTGGGTGCGAGGAAAACACAGGAGACATAGGTTGAAATGAAATGACTTGTATTTACTTCATACAAGCATGCTGAAAAGTTCACACAGTTTGCAGGAACAGAGTCAGGAGACACAGCAGGCCAGAGTAATTTCAAGCACTACAATAAATCTCCAAAGCAGGTTCAGGATCTCTTCTCTGTACCGTAATTCCTCTGCAAACATGGATTCACCAAACAGCAGGTTTCCAGAGTCCAAAAGTGTTCAAAGGTTCCTCAGTAGGGAATAGCTGGAGTACAAGTTCAAGGTTTCCAGGAGTCAGGTCACAGACTGACTGAGGCTTGATTCAGGAGCACTGATTGTTCAGCTGAGGCTGCTTAAGAAGCAAGAGGGAAGAATCAGGGCGGGAACATGAAAACTGGAACTCCATATTAACTGAGGGCAAGAGCTGCAGAAAGACAGAAAGCAAAATGGCCGACGGAAAACTGAGTTTCAAGGAACATGTCAACAGAGACAAAGAACCTTACATTACTCCCCCCTTAGGGACAACCTCCGGATGACCTCAGACCAGGCTTGTCAGGGTACCTCTGATGAAACTGGCGGAGCAGACGAGGAGCATTTACATTGTTGACTGGTTCCCATGAGTTGTCCTCCACTGGGTAGCCCTGCCATTTAATCAAATATTGCAACTGATTTCTGTACAACCTGGAATCTAGAATCCTTTCCACCATAAATTCTTCCTGACCATCGACCAGCACTGGGTCAGGGCAAGGAGAAGAACGTCCAGGAAAAGTATTGGTGTTGCAGCCTTTAGTAGGGATACATGAAAGACAGGGTGGATTCTCATAGTTCTGGGCAGTTGAAGACGACAAGCAACAGCACTTATAATCTTACTGATCTTATAAGGTCCAATGTACTTATGTCCCAATTTAGACGATGGAATCTTTAATTTAAGATTTCTGGTTGACAGCCAGACCAAATCTCCTACCTTGAAAGCTGGTGCAGGTTTACGAAATTTATCTGCTGCTTTCTTGTACCTTTCCTGAGCCAATTCTAGATTTTCCTTTAGAAGATCCATATTCTTTTGTAAAGAAGTGATTCTTTCAGCCACTGCCGGCAAGGACGTATCTATGGGAAATCGAGGAAGAATGTTAGGATGATAACCTAGATTGGAGTAAAAAGGAGACTGCTTAGTGGAGGCGCTCTGAGAGTTGTTATAAGAGAACTCAGCCAGTGGAAGTAGATCCACCCAATCATCTTGTAGGTGGCAGATAAAACAGCGGAGATACTGCTCCAGGGTCTGATTGGTTCGTTCTGTCTGTCCATTAGTCTGAGGATGAAAAGCAGAAGAAAGGTTTACTTTAATGTCCAATGCTGCACAGAAATTTTGCCAAAACCTTGAAGTGAATTGCACCCTCGATCCGAAATAACCTCATCTGGTACTCCATGTAAGCGAAACACATTCTTAATCATCAAGTCTGATGTCTGTTTTGCAGTGGGTAAGCCGACGCAAGGGATAAAATGAGCTGCCTTTGTTAGACGGTCAACCACCACTAGAATGGTGTTCTTCCCTTGAGAGGTTGGTAACTCCACAATGAAGTCCATAGAAATGGATCCCCACGGGCGGGACGGGGTGGGAAGAGGTTGCAACAGACCAGTTGG
The DNA here is from genome assembly GCA_033576555.1 of Oophaga sylvatica. Classification (NCBI taxonomy): domain Eukaryota; kingdom Metazoa; phylum Chordata; class Amphibia; order Anura; family Dendrobatidae; genus Oophaga; species Oophaga sylvatica. Next base: position 14,193 of record JARQOD010007046.1, on the reverse strand, counting down.
TGAGGAGCGAGGTGTTTTGCATCTTGCACAGAAAGAAACGAGAAAGAAATTCTTGTGTCTTTAGAATTCCCCTATGCCCGGCTATCTTGGAATCGTGGATGAGTTGCAATACTCTCAATCTGACTGTTTCAGGTATATACAGACGTTGTCCCTGAATCCACACACCATTCTTAAAAACAAGACTTGCGTCCCTTGGGGGTTGAGCCAACAAAGAATCCGCATGGTATGCTTCCTTGATGTCCTTAAGTAGGTCTTGATTATGAATCACTCCCAGGAATCTAGAGTTAGGAAGAATAGTCTTAGGAGGAGTAAGTGGACGTGTCTCTGCTGAATGAATCCTAGAGAGTGCATCAGCCTTTCCATTGCGCGATCCTGGTCTATAAAAAATGACAAAATTAAATTGTTTAGGAAAGATTCCAGCGAGCCTGGTGAGGAGTCAAGCACTTAGCCGACCTGATAAATTCAAGGTTACGATGGTCTGTCAGGACGACTATTTGCTGTGCAGCTCCCTGAAGAAGGTGTCTCCATTCCTTGAAGGCGGCAATAATGGCCAACAATTCTCTATTGCCCACATCGTAGTTCCTCTCAGCCGAAGACAACTGCTGGGAAAAGAAGGCACAGGGATGCAAGACATTCTTCTCACCTGTTCTCTGAGAGAGTATAGCTCCAACGGCACAGTCTGAAGCAACCACCTCTATTATGAAGGCAAGCTCGGGGTTGGGATGTACTAAGATACGTGCGGTGGCAAATTTATCCTTTAAACAGGAAAATGCTTCCTGAGCTTGCGGGGTCCAGGAGAACCTAGACTGTTTCCGGGTAAGTTGGGTGATAGGTGACACTACCTCAGAAAAATTTTTAATGAAACGTCTATAGAAGTTGGCAAACCCGATGAAGCGCTGCACCTCCTTCACATTTCTAGGAATTGGCCAATCCTTGATGGCTTGGGTCTTGCTTCCATCCATACTAATCCCTTGCGTAGATAGTACATACCCCAGAAATTGAATTTCGGTCCTATGGAATTCACACTTTTCAAGTTTGATGTAGAGATGGTTTTGTCTTAGGCGTTCTAAGACCATTCTCACATGTCCATGATGTTCCTCTGTGGAGTTAGAAAAAATTAGAATATCATCCAGATAAATCACCACAAATGTATCTAGGAGATCCCTGAAGATATCATTCACGAAGTGTTGGAAAGTGGCTGGGGCGGTACTCAGACCAAAAGGCATAACTAGATATTCAAAGTGTCCATAGCGTGACCTGAAAGCAGTCTTCCATTCATCCCCAGGTCTAATACGGACCAAGTTATAGGCCCCACGGAGATCCAGTTTAGAGAAAATTTTGGCATGCTGCACTCTCTCCAACAACTCAGGGATTAAAGGCAATGGATAACGGTTTCTAATAGTAACCTTATTGAGTTCCCTATAGTCTATGCAGGGTCTCAGAGATCCATCTTTCTTCTTCACAAAGAAGATGGGTGCACCTGCGGGAGATGAAGAGGGGCGTATGAAGCCCTTGGCTAAATTTTCGTCTATATAATCCTTCAAAGCTTTTAGCTCGGGCCCCGCTAGGGGGTAGATCTTACCAAAAGGTATCTCGGCTCCAGGCAATAATTCAATTGGACAATCATATGGACGGTGAGGAGGAAGCTGATCAGTGTTCTTCTTGTCACATAAATCCACATAGTCCTGGTATACAGCTGGTAGTTCAGGGACTGACATGGTTCCTTTAGGAACAGAGCAAGCTGAAACTCCTTGACTCATCTGTTTCTCCGGAAAGTGTAATTCCTTGGTCTCCCAGTTAATCGTAGGATTCTGCGCCTGCAGCCATGGTAGCCCTAGAATAATGGGAAAGTGGGGAGAAGAGATAAGCATAAAAGACATTTTCTCCTGATGATCTTTACCTATAAGGACCCTCAAAGGCTCTGTTTCTTGATCCACTGGTCCAGAAGTCAGTAGAGAGCCATCCACAGTCTCCATCTGTACTGGAGTAGCCTTCTTCACTGAACGTATCCCCTGTTTCAGAGCAAAGGAGATATCCATAAAATTTCCACTTGCTCCTGAGTCGATCATAGCAGAGCTAGACACCCAGACTGAGTCAACCCAGAGTTTGATGGAAAGGAAGCAATGAGAATTGTTTCTTTTACAACTCAGCTGGGACATCGCTGAGGAAACTTGAAAAATTGCAGCGTTTATACCGTCATCGTCCCAGAACTAAGAGTTTAAGTCCGAGAAATCAAGATCTCTTGCAGCAGATCTCTCTGGAGCCTGAGGCTCGGACATGACAGAGCTCCTCTCGCAACACTCACAGTGAATGACTGCTGCAGTAGTCTTACGAGAACGGCTGGGGCAGTTTATAATGAAGTGCCCTGACTTACCACAGTAGAAACATAGATTTTCCTTTATACGATGTTCTTTGCGTGCATCACTAACCCGTCTTTGTAAAGAGTCCACCTGCATGGGTTCAGGTTCTGGTTCCCTTGTGATCCTACTCAAAGGTTCCTTAGCTGAGGAGGGAGGTAGTAAAAGATTAGTGCGATTATTTTCGAACCATCTCTCTTGTCTGCGTTCAGTCAGACGAGCATCAATACGAATACAATAGTTAATAAAGTCACCTAACGCAGTGGGAGGGTCGGCACGAGCAAGTTCATCCTTAATCAGTGGAGACAACCCTTTCCGAAAAATAGATTTCTTAGCGTAAGTGTCCCAAGTGGTATCAAGAGCCCATCTCCTGAAATCCAGGGCATATTCGGCTACTGAACGCTTACCTTGGCGCAAAGTTAACATGGCTGCTTCAGCTGTTGCACCTCGATTGGGGTCATCAAACACCTGCCCCATGGCTGAAATAAAAGCATCAAGGTGATTCAAACAATCATCCTCAGTCTCAATCAGAGGGTTTGCCCACATCAAAGCCTTATTGGTAAGCAACATGATTATAGTAAGCACTTTGGATCGTTCAGTGGGAAATTGTGAAGCATGTGCAGAGAAAAATAAATTGCATTGATTAATAAATCCCCTGAATTTCTCACGTTCACCGCCAAAACGAAAAGGAGGTAATTTGGGGATCCCAGAACTCGGGGTTATGGCAGGAGCCTGGGCTCGTTCCTCTAGAGCAGGGGTGGGCAATTAATTTTGCCAGGGGGCCGCATGAGAAATTGGGATGGTTTTAGAGGGCCGGACTAATATAATTAACTCCGTTCTACCCAATACTGTGTGTGTATATATATATATATATATAATATATATATATATATATATATATATATTATATACTGTATACTGTATATATACATACCTGCCATTATCATCATCTTCTCCCATCATCATCAATGCTCCCCATTATCACAATGCCTACCCATCATCATCTTCTCCCCATCATCAATGCCTGCCCATTATCATCAATGCCTGCCCATATCATCATCTTCTCCCCATCATCATCAATGCCTCCCATTATCAGCATGCCTACCCATCATCATCATTCTCCCATATCAGCAATGCCTACCCATTATCATCAATACCTGCCCATTATCATCATCTTCTCCCCATCATCATCAATGCCTGCCCATCATCATCATCATTATCTTCTCCCCATCATCAATGCCTGCCCATTATCATCAATACCTGCCCATTATCATCATCTTCTCCCCATCATCATCAATGCCTGCCCATCATCATCATCATCATCTTCTCCCCATCATCAATGCCTGCCCATTATCATCAATACCTGCCCATTATCATCATCTTCTCCCCATCATCAATGCCTCCCTATTATCACCAATGCCTCCCCATTATCAGCAATGCCTGCCCATCATCATCATCAATGCCTCCCCATTATCATCAATGCCTCCCCATTATCAGCAATGCCTGCCCATCATCATCTTCTCCCCATCATCAATGCCTCCCCATTATCAGCAATGCCTGCCCATCATCATCATCAATGCCTCCCCATTATCATCAATGCCTCCCCATTATCAGCAATGCCTGCCCATCATCATCTTCTCCCCATCATCAGCAATGCCTGCCCATCATCATCTTCTCCCCATCATCAATGCCTCCCCATTATCAGCAATGCCTGCCCATCATCACACACAGACAGCACACAAGCACTCTCTCACATACACACACACACACACAACACACACAGCACCGCACTACATAGACACAGAAACACACACACACGTCTTACCTGTCCAGCGTCCCGCTCTCTGACACAGCCGGCCGCTGAATGATGACGTCATTCAGCGGCCGGCTGTGAGAGGAAGCGCCGGTGGAGCCCGGAGCTGCAGCAGCGGAGGCACGGGAGAGGTAAGTATTGTGCCAGCTGATGCCGGGGCCCTGAGACTGCCGGAGCGCCTCCGCGGGCCGGTCACTGACAGCCGGCGGGCCGGATGCGGCCCGCGGGCCGCCCCTTGCCCGGGTCTGCTCTAGAGCCTCAATCCTGGCTCGCAATTCCTGGGTAGTCTGTCCAAACACTTGCAAATTATGATTAGTGAGGTCCTGTAGGCTTGCAAAACGGGTTTTTAAAGTCTGTACATCTGAAAGGATTGTATCAGTCACTCCGCAAAGTTCCTTTATGCGGGCCTCCATCTTCCAGATCTTTTAAGGCAGAAGTGCTGGAAGGAGAAGAGGAAAGGAAAAAAAAAAAAAAAACAATAGTGTTTACCTGTGGTAACACTGCAGAGTAAAATTTTAAGGGAATGCGCTCACCTGGAATGGTTGTGAGAAGTCACAACCACTGTCATCACATAAGGTATTTAAACGGACATCTGATATCCACAGACACGGCTTTCCCAGACCCAGCAGACACTAAACATTGGCTCCTGAATCTTGTCATGTATAGTGTACAGTTCCTATAGCGTCTTGTGCTTGGGTGCGAGGAAAACACAGGAGACATAGGTTGAAATGAAATGACTTGTATTACTTCATACAAGCATGCTGAAAAGTTCACACAGTTTGCAGGAACAGAGTCAGGAGACACAGCAGGCCAGAGTAATTTCAAGCACTACAATAAATCTCCAAAGCAGGTTCAGGATCTCTTCTCTGTACCGTAATTCCTCTGCAAACATGGATTCACCAAACAGCAGGTTTCCAGAGTCCAAAAGTGTTCAAAGGTTCCTCAGTAGGGAATAGCTGGAGTACAAGTTCAAGGTTTCCAGGAGTCAGGTCACAGACTGACTGAGGCTTGATTCAGGAGCACTGATTGTTCAGCTGAGGCTGCTTAAGAAGCAAGAGGGAAGAATCAGGGCGGGAACATGAAAACTGGAACTCCATATTAACTGAGGGCAAGAGCTGCAGAAAGACAGAAAGCAAAATGGCCGACGGAAAACTGAGTTTCAAGGAACATGTCAACAGAGACAAAGAACCTTACAAAAGCTGTCTCAGAGATTTAACCTGTCAGTTTCCACTGTGAGGAACATAGTAAGGAAATGGAAGAACACAGGGACAGTTCTTGTTAAGGCCAGAAGTTGCAGGCCAAGAAAAACATCAGAAAGGCAGAGAAGAAGAATGGTGAGATCAGTCAAGGACAATCCTCAGACCACCTCCAGAGAGCTGCAGCATCAACTTGCTGCAGATGGTGTCACTGTGCATCGGTCAACTATACAACGCACTTTGCACAAGGAGAAGCTGTATGGGAGAGTGATGCGAAAGAAGCCGTTTCTGCAAGCACGCCACAAACTGAGTCGGCTGAGGTATGCAAAAGCACATTTGAAGAAGCCAATTTCTTTTTGGAAGAAGGTCCTGTGGACTGATGAAACCAAGATTGAGTTGTTTGGTCATACAAAAAGGCGTTATGCATGCCGCCAAAAAAACACAGCATTCCAAGAAAAACACTTGCTACCCACAGTAAAATTTGGTGGAGGTTCCATCATGCTTTGGGGCTGTGTGGCCAATGCCGGCACCGGGAATCTTGTTAAAGTTGAGGGACGCATGGATTCCACTCAGTATCAGCAGATTCTTGACAATAATGTTCAAGAATCATTGACAAAGTTGAAGTTACATGGGATGGATCTTTCAGCAAGACAATGATCCAGAACACTGCTCCAAATCTACTCAGGCATTCATGCAGAGGAACAATTACAATGTTCTGGAATGGCCATCTCAGTCCCCTGACCTGAATATCATTAAACATCTGTGGGATCATTTGAAGAGGGCTGTCCATGCTCGGCGACCATCAAACTTAACTGACCTGGAATTGTTTTGTAAAGAGGAATGGTCAAAAATACCTTCATCCAGGATCCAGGAACTCATTAAAAGCTACAGGAAGCAACTAGAGGCTGTTATTTTTGCAAAAGGAGGATCTACTAAATATTAATATCACTTTTCTGGTGAGGTGCCCATACTTGTGCACCTGTCAAATTTTGTTTGGATGCAGATTGCACATTTTCTGTTAGTACATAAAATCTCATTTCAAGGCAGAAACATTACTGTGTCCAATGGTTATTAGATATATCAAACTGAAATAGCTGTTGCAAAAACACCAATTTTTATAAAACATTAAGCTTAAGATTAATAGGGGTGCCCAAACTTTTTCATATAACTGTATATAAATGCTGCAATACCACAGTATGTACTATAAATTGCTCTCCTTTGAAGCAGCGTGTTTAGCAGAGCTCTATAAGCCAATATGATAGCGTCAAGGGCATTCAGCTGGCTGCCATGGTAACCCATTTTTCCGTCGCGGAGGATGGTGAGCTTGCTTGGCTTAAAGGTGTTGTCCACTACTCTGACAACCCTTTCTCAATCCCTAGGTTTCTCCCTTCTAAAATAATAACACCTATACTCACCCCTGTCTTGGGCTTCTCCAGCGGCGTTGGTCTCTGGCTGTCTTGGGGATCACGTGATCCCTGAGGACAATCAGAGCTGGCTTTACTCTTACCTTCAGACAAATCGCATACATACAAAGGAAGTCAGAGCGCAGCAGGTGTCGCTTCTTCCGGATATATGGGATTTGTGTAAACAGGCATTTAAACAACCACCGATTGGTCGTATCATGCCGCCGGTCGGTCCATGTAAACGGACCTTTCAGTGTTTAGTGTGGACAGCATGTCTCTGTATACTTGCACTACACATTTTAAGCAATGACTCTTCTAACTTTAGTCACAGATCTGCTTCCATGGGAAAAAGCTGAAGCTTGGACCGGCTATACGGAAGCACAATGTGTGTACGTATATCTTTGCTTGTTTTGTTGACTGTTATAATGAGAAGTCAATTAATTGTTTGATTTCTTTATACTTACAGGCACCTACATGCAGCCCAGACCTGTAGTCATTAGCAATCCTATGCCTCACTATCCCAACATGTTCAACACTAATATCCCTGAGCCATATGTTCAACATCCACCGGTTTTCAGTCAAGTGGCCCAGTATGTGCAGGTAACATATTTTACATCACAAAGGGCTGAAAAAGTAGCTGCAGGTAGTAAAAGGCCTTCTGGTATTGTTCTCATGCTATTATTCGTTCACTCTAGGTTATGTCAGGGAGAGATCCTGCTTGACTAATTGGAGATGCTTAACCCCTTCACCCCAAGGGTGGTTTGCACGTTAATGACCGGGCCAATTTTTACAATTCTGACCACTGTCTCTTTGAGGTTATAACTCTGGAATGCTTCAACGGATCTTCGCGATTCTGAGATTGTTTTCTCGTGACATATTGTACTTCACGTTAGAAGTAAATTTCTTCGATATAACTTGCGTTTATTTTTGAAAAAAAACCGCAAATATGGCGAAAATTTTTAAAATTTTGCAGTTTTCAAACTTTGAATTTTTATTCCCTTAAAACAGAGAAATATATCACACAAATAGTTAAGAAATAACATTTCCCACATGTCTACTTTACATCAGCACAATTTTGGAACCAAAAATTTTTTTTTGTTAGGAAGTTATAAGGGTTAAAAGTTGACCAGCGATTTCTCATTTTTACAACAAAACTTACAAAGCCATTTTTTTTTTAGGGACCACCTCTCATTTTGAGTCACTTTGAGGGGTCTATATAGCAGAAATACCAAAAGTGACACCATTCTAAAAACTGCACCCCTCAAGGTACTCAAAACCACATTCAAGAAGATTATTAACCCTTCAGGTGCTTCACAGGAACTAAAGCAACGTGGAAGGAAAAAATGAATATTTAACTTTTTAGCCACAAAAAATGATCTTTTACAAACTTTTTTTTTTATTTTCACAAGGGTGAAAGGAGAAAATGGACAGATAAGGTTGTTATGCAATTTCTCTGAGTACGCCAATACCCAATATGTGGGGGAAAACCACTGTTTGGGCACACGGCAGAGCTCGTAAGGGAAGGAGCGCCGTTTGACTTTTTCAAACTAAAATTGGCTGGAATTGAGATTGGACGCCATGTCGTGTTTGGAGAGCCCCTGATGCGCCTAAACAGTGGAAACCCCCACAAGTGACACCATTTTGGAAACTAGACCCCCTAAGGTACTTATCTAGATCTGTTGTGAGCACTTTGAAACCCCCAAGTGTTTCACAAAAGCTTTAATGCCTGGGTGTGAAAAAAAAAAAAAAACAATTTCCACAAAAATGATTTTTTAGTCCCAAATTTTTGAATTTTCCCAAGGAAATTGGACCCCAAAAGTTGTTGTCCAATTTGTCCTGAGTACGCTGATACCCCATATGTGGGTGGGGGGGGGGGGGGGAGAAACTGTTTGGGTGCACGGCAGGGCTTGGAAAGGAAGTAGTAACGTTTTGGAATGCAGACGTTGATGGGGGTCATGTTCCGTTTGCAGTGCCCCAGATGAGCCTTAAACAGTGGAAACCCCCCACAGTGACCCCATTTTGGAAACTAGACCCCCTAAGGAAACTTACCTAGATCTTTGGTGAGCACTTTGAACCCAAAAGTGCTTCACACAAGTTTATAATGCCCGGGCATGAAAATAAAAAATCCTATTTTTTTCCCACAAAAATTATCTTTTAGGCTACTTTCACACTCGCGTTTTTTTGCGCAGCGCATCTTGCGCTATCGGACGCAGACAAACGCTGCGTTTTTTTATCGAAATGCTGATGCGACTAAATATTGCAGCGTTTACAAGCGTTTGCATGCGTTTTTTAATGCGCTTCATGTGCGCTCGAAACGCAGCGCAAACGCAAGTGTGAAAGTAGCCTAAGTCACTAATTTTTTTTATTTTCCCAAGGGTAACAGGAGAAATTGGACCACATAAGTTGTTGTCCAATTTGTCCTGAGTACGCTGATACCCATATGTGGGGGGGAACCACTGTTTGGGCGCACGGCAGAGCTCGGAATGGAAGGAGCACCATTTGACTTTTTCCAACCAAAATTGGCTGGAATTGAGATTGGATGCCATGTTGCATTTGGAGAGCCCCTGATGTGCCTAAACAGTGGAAACCCCCACAAATGACCCCCTTTGGGAAACTAGACCCCCTAAGGAACTTTTCTAGATCTTTGGTGAGCAATTTGAACCCCAAGTGCTTCACACAAGTTTATAACGTAGAGCCGTAAAATTTAAAAATCATATTTTTTCCACAAAAATGATCTTTTCACCCCAATTTTTATTTTTCCCAAAGGGTAACAAGACTCCAAAAGTTATTGTGCAATTTGTCCTGAGTGTGCTGATACCCATATGTGGGGGTAAACCACTGTTTGGGTGCATGGCAGAGTTTGGAAGGGAAGGAGCGCCGTCTGACTTTTTCAACGCAGAATTGGCTGGACGCCATGTCGTGTTTGGAGAGCTCCTGATCTGCCTAAACAGTGGAAACCCCATAAATGACACCATTTTGGAAACTAGAACCCTCAAGGAACTTATCTAGATGTGTGGTGAGAACTTTTAACCCCCAGGTGTTTCACTAAAGTTTATAACGTACAGCCGTAAAATAAAAATCTTTTTTTTTTTTTACAAAAATGATTTTTTCGCCCCCAATATTTTATTTTCACAAGGGTAACAGAAGAAATTGGAACCCAAAAGTTGTTGTCCAATTTGTCCTGAGTACGCTGATACCCATATGTGGGAGAAAAACTACTGTATGGGTGCACGTCAGGGCTCGGAAGGGAAGTAGTGACGTTTTGGATTGCAGACTTTGATGGGATGGTCTGGGGCGTCATGTCGCATTTGGAGAGCCCCTGATGCGCCTAAACAGTGGAAATCCCCAACAAGTGACCCCATTTTGGAAAATAGACCCCACAAGGAACTTATCTAGATGTGTGGTGAGCGCTATGAAGCCCCAAGTGCTTCACAGAAGTTTATAATGTACAGCCGTTAAAAACAAAAAAAATAATTTTTTTTGTACAAAATGATATTTTCGCCCCCAGTTTATTTTCCCAAGGGTAACAGAAGAAATAGGACAAATTGCACAATAACTCTTGGGGTCCAGAGTACGCTGATAACCCATATGTGGGGATAAACTACTGTTTGGACGCATGGCAGAGCTCAGAAGTGAAGGAGCACCGTTTGACTTTTTCAACGCAGAATTGGCTGGAATTGAGATCAGACGCCATGTCACATTTGGAGAGCCCCTGATGTGCCTAAACAGCGGAAACCCCCCAATTCTAACTCCAACCCTAACCCCAACACCACCCCTAACCCTAGTCCCAACCCTAACCACAAACCTAACCCTAACACACGCCCTAATCCCAACCCTAACCCTAATCCTAACTTTAGCGCCATAACCCTAACTTTAGCCGCAACCCTAACCCTAATGGGAAAATGGAAATAAAATACTTTTTTTTAATTTTATTATTTTTCCCTTACTAAGGGGGTGATAAAGGGGGGTTTGATTTACTATTTATAGCGGGTTTTTATGATTGGCAGCTGTCAGGCTAAAGACGCTTTTTATTGCAAAAATAGTTTTTGCATCATCACATTTTGAGAGCTATAATTTCCGCTGCAGATGAAGGAAGGGAGACAACACTAGGCATTACTAGTGGGTAGGCGGAGCCCCAGATAGGATTGACACCTCAGATTAAAAGAGTGTTGACCGGCCCCTCCAGCTCAGGCTCCTCCTACTCAGCACTTCAGTCTAAAATTTGATGTCTCAGAGGATGGTCGCTGCTGGAAGCAGCTCCTCAGAAGATTTTATTATTTTTTATCGGACAAGAGACTTGGATCACCAGAGTGTTCTAGAGGTCTCAGGGGTCTCAGCGCTGCTGGACCCAACCTCTCCGTTGGCGGATCTGTATTACCCTAATGGTGGTCCTGCAGAACCCTGCCGGCCCGGGGGGATGAGGATGGCTTCCTGGCGGGGGCGCAAACGGCACAGGGGTCACTGCGTTCCCCGCCCTTGGGGGGAAGCATGGGCAAGCGCCAGAAACCCCTGGGGGTCCCTGTGGCGCTCGGCTGGTGAGTACTCCACATTTTTATTAAAGATGTGTGTGAGTGATTTAGCGGTTGCTGCGGCAACCGCTGTACAGTATACATGCCGGTGACTCTGAGGAGAAGAGGAGTGCGCGCTTTTTTATTTTTGAATTTCGCGCCGCTCTGAGGGGAAGAGAGAGGAGGAGTGCGCGCCTTTTTTATTTTTGAATTTCGCGCCGCTCTGAGCGCGCGCTTTACTGCAGCCTCCATTTTCAGCTCCTCTACATGGAGCACATCGGGGCAGAGCGCGGCGGCCATTTCATGACAGGCTGAAATCGCTCCCCTCCCCTCCCGGCAAGAACGTGACCAGCTGGGTGAGTCGCTTCTAGCCCGCGGGCAGAAGCTTAACCCCTTCACCCCCACAGCGCGGGCGCCGTCTGGGGCACTAATTGAGTGGCAGATTGCGCTGTCCTGCGGCTGTTATCGCATAAGGGGCTCGCACACTCTTTTCAATTTTAATAAAGAGGTTGTGGGGAGCCTGCGATTATTATTATTATGCCACTAACGTTTCCGCTAACGATCCTGATAACGACGCATACTATGCGATCGTTTGTGTGATCTTTTTTAATGTCGCTAGTAGCTGCCAATCTGAGCGATCTCATTAACATTGCATAAGCGGTTAGCGATCTCCTTAATGACTTTGGCGGTCATTGCGATATACAAAAACAGCGCAATTTTTTTAGCGATTTTGTGGAAGTTTTTCTGTATAGTGTGGCATATCTGTCCTGTAGCTGCGACCTTATAAGAGGCGCTTGAGGCTCGCACACCCTTTTCATTATCAAGGTTGTGGGAAGTCTGCTACTTTAACCCCTTCTTTAGGCGGTTAACTCTTAATGGGGGACAGCTGGGGTAGCTCTCTTTAAGAGCTTTAACCCTTCAGCGTTTGTTTTTTCTTTAAGAAACATACTGTTTGGTTACTGGACAGGTTTAACCTGCCGTATACTATGCAAGGGCAGTCCATTTCCCAGATCCGCTACAGGATCAGTCTCGCGTATCTGACACGCAGACCTCGACTCATGCGCAGCGGTCGGAAGTTCCAGTGGTGTCAAAATGGAGGTCCTCACTAGTTTTTATTGATGGCCTGTCTGATCTTCTAGGTTATTGGGTGTCAGCTACATCTCTCAAGGAAGCGACCACAAATCGGTGCCTTCCTTCTCGCGTAGCGAAGATGTCGATTCGGACAAGGAAGATCGGCAGGGACACTCTGCCTCTCTCATGGGCCGTACTAAGATTTCTTCATGTGGGCGTTACAGTTACCGGAGGAGGTAACTAGACGTCCTGGTAAGTCGGCCCGGATTTTTTCAGGAGTCGCATGGATCGCGACGGCTTTACAAACTGTTTCGTTTTTTTTTTTACGGAGTTGATTGTTAATTGGACCCCTTCTCCTGAAGTGAATGTCCCTTTTACCCCAGCTTAACAAATCTTCCTGGTAAAGGGAAGGCGAGTCTGCAACCCGCTGGACAGAAAACTGAGATGGCAACAATATCCATCTGTGAGACCGCAGGTCATGGATTCGGTATTAAGGATGTACTTGTAAAGTTTCCCTGAGCCGGTTGGACCGTCTAAGGACGGGGATCCCCTCTTTCGAGGTAGATGGACTTTTCAAGTTGAAGGATACTGCGTCACTGCTATCCAGGGCGCAATCCTTGGCAGTCAGTCAGACTCTGTGGCTTGGACAGTGGACGCGGTTTCCAAGCAGGGTTTGCTATCTTTAGCTTAGGAAGTGGTCAGCTATTTGAATCTGACCTCACGGAGCTGATTGCCAAGGCAAAGGCAAAAGAAACAGCTTTACCGCAGCGCAGACCTGTGACTTCTGCGTCTGGCAGGACTAGTGCCGGTAGTTGTCGGCGGTCCTTTCGGTTCAAGGGATGATCCGGCCAACCTTCTGGGGGTTTGGGTCGTCCCTCTCTTTTTAAAAAAAAAAAAAAAAAAAAGGGGGGAAATTTTCAGAAATTCTTTATACCCTGGAAACAGAACTTCTGTTAAGACAGAAGCTGGCAAAAAACCCGCTAAGGCGCACTGAGTCTGGGTCTCACTCGAGCGCTCTCGAGTGGGGGGGCGTTTACTCCAATTCAAACCGACTTGGGTTTCCCGTGTGTCGGATGCCTGGATGACACCCGGTTGTGTAGGCAGGCTACTTCATAGAGTTTCTTTCTCGACTCCCGGACAGTTTTTGCCAATCTCGCATTCCGTCAGAGCCGAACTATTTGCCGTTCTACTACGAGAGGTCGATTCCCTTTTGCAGAAGGGTGTGGTGATACCGGTTCCGCAGAGGACCGGGGAAGAGGAATTTTATTCCAACCTCTTTGTGGTCCCAAAAAGGAGGACAAATTTCGCCCTATTCTGGATCTCAAAGATTGAATCGACATGTCTACACCCGACAATTTCACATGGAGTCGTTTCGCTCCGTTGTGGCAGCCCTGTCGCAGAACGCCGTCGGAAGGGCTCACCGGTGCTTCCTTCATTTTGCCATAGGTCAGGACCATTGCCAGTTTGTGGCTCTGCCATTCGGCTTGGCCTCGGCGCCCAGAGTTTTTACAAAAATTCTGGTACCCTCATTGCAATTCTTCAAAGACAGGGGGTTACGATTTTCCCTACCTGGACGATCTCCTCAAAGGAGGAGGCGGTGACGGCTCGCAATCTATCCCTTCAGCTCCTGGAGGATTTCGGGTGGCTGGTTCAATTGGGAGAAGTCGTCTCTGGAACCGTCGCAGTCAATCCTGTTTTTGGGATGCATTTCGACACGGTACGGACGGTGGTGTCCCTTCTTTCCAGACAAGCGGGCATGTCTATTCCGACATGTACAGATTATGAAGTCTGCGACAGCAATGTCCCTTCGGAAGTGTATGCGCCTTCTGGGTTGATGGTGGCGTT
>JARQOD010007045.1:0-40461 GCA_033576555.1 Oophaga sylvatica | reverse complement strand
AATATTGGCCTGAGCCGTCGGCTTTCCCCCTCTGGCACAAAAAAATTTGCGCGGGAGCCCACCAATTTTTTTTTTCTCATTTTTTTAAAAAATGAACCTTTTGCTGAGTTGTTAGGGTTCGAGTTCCCGCTTCTGCACAAGGGGAGTCAAAGAACCGTCCCGCTGCGGTCCCCCTTCATCTCTGGTTTGCTTTTGGAGTCTCAGCTTAGACGTCGGTCCCAGCATTCACCCGTCTAACAGTGTGCAGGGGGTTAAGTCCCTCTCCAGGTCTGCAAAATGTGGTCTACTGGTTAGGGGAGGACGTCTTTGGATAAAGTCCTTGTTTTCCCCTTCTGAGCATGCCCAGGGTGAATCTTTTGGAGATAGGGGTCACATGCCAGGTATGCAGCAGCTCCTATTGGTCACCAGGAAGGTCCTGTGATACGGTGTTCGGAATATTTTTCATGGTCCTTGTTTTCTGGCAGGTCCTGAGTGTTACAATAAAAGGGTGGCAGGCTGGGCCGCCATGCGTTAATATCAATGTATACTTTGCGCCAGTGGGCCCATGCATGTTTGGGTTGGCCGGCTGAATAAGCCTCTAGAATACCAACTTAATCGGTGGGAGTTTGGTATGTAGGGTCAGGGCGGTGTCCTAGATGTAGATTAAGGCAAAACCCGGGTGGGATTTGATTCCCGTATTCGGGCCCTGGCGTTCAGACGCCAAAGATTGGGGTTTACCCAAAAGGGAATTTTAGGATGTACGTTTAGTTCGCTTGCAGTCCTGTGTATTGGGTGCCTGACAGGAACAGAAAAATTGTCTCACGGCTCTGTGACGTAACAGGGTTCGCTTTCAACCTAGACAGCCCCAGGTGTTTATTTTGCGACTCAGGGTGTTAACCCCTTAAAGGGAAACAGAGCCATTTGCACTTAATGACCGGGCCAATTTTTACAATTCTACCACTTTTTATGAGGTTAAAAAACCCCTGGAAGCTTTAACGAACCCGCTGTTTGAGATTGTTTTTTCGTGACATATTGTACTTCACGTTAGTGGTAAAATTTCTTTGATTGTTTGTGTTTTATTTATAAAAAAACGGAAAAATGGCAAAATTTTGAAAATTAACAATTTTCAAATTTTAAATTTTTATGCCCTTAAATCAGGGGGATTGTCACACAAATTTTTAATAAATAACTTTTCCCCACATGTCGCTTTCACGCCACAATTTTGGGCCCAAAAATTTTTTTTTTGTTTACGAAGTTATAAGGGTTAAAAGTTGACCAGCGATTTCTCATTTTTACAACACCATTTTTTTTTGGGGACCACAAACATTAGAAGTCCTTGGGGGTCTATATGATAGAAAATACCCAAAAGTGACACCATTCTAAAAACTGCACCCCTCAAAGGTGCTCAAAAAAACCCCAAATTTAAGAAGTTTATTAACCCCTTTAGTGCCACGGAGCTGAAGCAATGTGGAAGGAAAAAATTGACATTTAAACTTTTTTTGCAAAACTTAATTCGGACCAAGTTTTTTTTATTTACAATGTTTAAAAGAAAAAATAACTACAAAATTTGTTTGTGCAATTCTTTGAATACTTCGAACCCCATATGTGGGGTAAACCACTTTTTGGGCCGTGGCAGAGGTCCAAGGGAAGGAGCGCCGTTTGACTTTTTCAAGCAAATTTGCGTGCCATGTCGCTTTAGATACCCTGTGGCCTAAACAGTGGAAACACCCACAGTGACCCCTTTTGGGGATACAAACCCTTAAGGAACTTACTAGATGTTGGGAGTACTTTGAACCCAATGCTTCACCACAAGTTTATAACCTAAGCCGTGAAAAAAAAAAAAAAATTTTTTTTCCACAAAAATGATCTTTTCACCCCAATTTTTAATTTCCCAAGGGTAAAGACCGCAAAAAGTTTTTGTGCAATTTGTCCTGAGCATGCTGATACCCCATATGTGGGGGTAAACCACTTTTGGGCGCACGGCAGAGGTCGCAAGGGAAGGAGCGCTGTTTGACTTTTTCAACGCAGAATTGGCTGGATGCCATGTCGCGTTTAGAGAGCCCCTGATGTGCCTAAACAGTGGAAACCCCCAACAAGTGACCCCATTTTGGAAACTAGACCCCCTAAGGAACTTATCTAGATGTGTGGTGAGCACTTTGAACCTCCAAGTGATCACACAAGTTTATAACGTAGAGCCGTGAAAATAAAAAATCATATTTTTTCCACAAAAATGATCTTTTCACCCCAATTTTATTTTCCCAAGGGTAACAAGACCCAAAAGTTTTTGTGCAATTTGTCCTGAGCATGCCGATACCCCATATGTTGGGGTAAACCACTTTTTGGGCGCACGGCAGAGGTCGCAAGGGAAGGAGCTCCGTTTGACTTTTTCAAGCGGAATTGGCTGGACGCCATGTCGCATTTGTAGAGGCCCTGATGTGTCTAAACAGTGGAAACCCCCCACAAGTGACCCCATTTTGGAAAACTAGACCCCCTAAGGAACTTATCTAGATGTGTGGTGAGCACTTTGAAGCCCCAAGTGCTTCACAGAAGTTTATAACGCCCGGGCGTGAAAATAAAAATCATATTTTTTCCACAAACCTGATCGTTTAGTCCCCAATTTTTTATTTTCACAAGGGTAACAGGAGAATTTGGACAACAAAAGTTGTTGTACAATTTGTCCTGAGTATGCTGATCCCCATTATGGGGGGGGACCACTGTTTGGGGCGCACGGCAGGGCTTGGAATGGAAGCAGCACCGTTTGACTTTTTCAAACCAAAATTGGCTGGAATTGAGATTGGACACCATGTCGCGTTTGGAGAGCCCCTGATGGCCCTAAACAGTGGAAACCCCCCACAAGTAACACCATTTTGGAAACTAGACCACCTATGAACTTATCTAGATCCGCTGTGAGCACTTTGAACCCCAAGTGTTTCACAAAAGTTATAATGCCTGGGTGTGAAAAAAAAAAAAAACAATTTTCCACAAAAATGATTTTTTAGTCCCAAATTTTTGATTTTTCACAAGGAAATTGGACCCCAAAAGTTGTTGTCCAATTTGTCCTGGTACGCTGATACCAAATATGTGGGGGGGGGGAAACTGTTTTGGCGCACAGCGGGGCTTGGAAAGGAAGTAATAACGTTTTGGAATGCAGACGTTGGTGGGGGTCATGTTCCGTTTGCAGTGCCCCAGATGAGAGCCTAAACAGTGGAAAACCCCCACAAGTGACCCCATTTTGGAAACTAGACCCCATAAGGAACTTATCTAGATCTGTGGTGAGCACTTTGAACCTCCAAGTGTTTCACAAAGTTTATAATGCCTGGGTGTGAAAAAAAAAAAATCAATTTTCCACAAAAATGATTTTTTAGTCCCAAATTTTTGATTTTTCACAAGGAAATTGGACCCAAAAGTTGTTGTCCAATTTGTCCTGAGTACGCTGATACCAAATATGTGGGGGGGGGGAACTGTTTTGGCGCACAGCAGGGCTTGGAAAGGAAGTAATAACGTTTTGGAATGCAGACGTTGGTGGGGGTCATGTTCCGTTTGCAGTGCCCCAGATGAGCCTAAACAGTGGAAACCCCCCACAAGTACCCCATTTTGGAAACTAGACCCTTAAGAGCTATCTAGATGTGTGGTGAGCACTTTGAACCCCCTAGTGCTTCACAGAAATTTTTAAACGCAGAGACGTGAAAATGAAAAATCATTTTTTTTCTCAAAAATGATTTTTTAGCCAGCTATTTTTTATTTTCCCAAAGGTAATCGGAGAAATTTGAACCCCAAAATTGGTGTGCAATTTGTCCTGAGTACGCTGATACCCCATATGTTGGGGTAAACCACTGTTTGGGGCACGGCAGGGCTCGGAAGGGAGGGAGCGCCATTTGACTTTTTGAACGCCACATCGTGTTTGGAGACCCCCTGATGTGCCTAAATAGTGGAAATCCCTCAATTCTAGCTCCAACCCTAATCCCAACACACCCCTAACCCTAATCCCAACCCTAATCCCAACCCTAATTCCAACCCTAATTGTAACCCTAACCTTAATTATAACCTTTAATTATAACCCTAACCCTAATTGTAACCCTAACCCTAATTCTAACCCTAATTATAACCCTAACCCTAAGGTAGGTTCATTTTGCGTTTTACCAGCCCGTTCAACACATAGCGTTTACGGGCTGGTAATGGTATAGCATAACCGATCGCATTATGCTATACCCGCTAGCGCAGAGGAATCAGCAGATGATTCATCTGCGCTAGCGGTGACGGAGCCCAAACGCTGCAGCCCGCGTCCGAGGCTCCGTCACTGAATGATGGCACGTCGCAAACGCATGCCGCTTTACGGCATGCGTCGCGATGCGCCCTCAAATGGGGGTGAATGGCAGCGTTAACGGACTGCGTTACACCGCGTTATACCGCGGTTGTAACGCAGTCCGTCTAACGGACTGCCATAACGCAGTATGAACCCAGCCTAACCCTAACGTAATTATAACTCTTACCTAAGGCTGCTTTCACACTTCCAGCGGGCGCCTATCGGCGCCCCCGGCATTTTGCCGCAGCGCCGCATCAGATAAACTGATGCGCCGCCGGCGGCCGCATGCGGTTTTTTGCCGGATGGTTTCTGATGCCCGGAGTCATCAGAAACCATCCGGCAAAAACAAAAAAACGTTACATGCAGCGTTTTGTCGGCCGCCGCAATGTACATTTGCGCCGCATTCCGGACAAAACTGCATGCAACGCATTGACATGCGGCGCCATCCAGCGCTAATGCAAGTCAATGCAAAAAAAACGCATGCGGCGCATCAGATTTTCTGATGCGGCGCTGCGGCTAAATGCCGGGGGGCGCCGTCAGGCGCACACCGGATGTGTGAAACCAGCCTAATGCTAACCCTAACCCTAATTATAACCTTAACCCTAATTATAACCCTAACCCTAATTATAACCCTAACCCTAACAGAAAAATGAAAATAAATATAATTTCTACTTTTTATTATATGTCCCTAACTAAGGGGGTGATAAATGGGGGGGTTATGTACTGTTTTTTTTATTTTGATCACTGTGATAGTTTTATCACAGTGATCAAAATGTACTTTTATGAGAATGAATGAAAAAAAAATTGAATCTGCCGCCAAAGCAGATCGGCGGGCGCACTGCGCATGCGCCCACCATTTTTTTTTGCAGGGAGAAGAACCCGGGATCCTGGGGCCTGCGGGAGGACGGAGGACACCGGTAAGAAATACGGGGGGGCGATCGGGGGACCGGGGGACCTTCATCTTCTCCCCTCTGATGTGCGATCACATCAGAGGGGAGAGAAATCATTTTTTTTTTTTTTTTTTTTGCGATCGCGGCTATGCTTGCATAGCCGCGATCGCAACACCGGGATCGGTGAATACCGACCCGGAACATGTTCTCTACCGGCGGGTAGCCGAGACCCCAGAGAATATTTGCACATCCCCCCCACCAGCACAGCGGCACATAGCGGCGGGCGCACTGGGCATGCGCCCGCCATTGTCTTAACGGCGCCGGCACCGGGGGACACCGGAGGGCCCGGGGGCCACATGGTCTTATTGGGGGCCACATGGGGGTCCTGGGACCCTTTTTCTCTGTCCTCTGATGTCCGATGACATCAGAGGACAGAAAAATTAAATGGCACAACTTTTTTTTTTTTTTGTTGCGGTCGCCGTTATAGGGTTAATAACGGCGATCGCAACATCGGTGTCGGTAAAAACCGACCCGATTCATGTTCTCTGGGGTCTCGGCTACCCCCGGTAGCCGAGACCCCGGAGAAAATGCGCCTCTGGGGGGCGCTATTCACTTTTTCCACAGCGCCGTTAATTAACGGCGCTGTGGTTTAAGTACCCTTAATGACCGCCGTTAAAAGGCGTATCGGCGGTCGTTAAGGGGTTAAGTGAGTTCGCACACATCGCCATATAGCGCTGCGGCACTCCTTCTAGCGGCTCTGTGGAATAACAGAGTTTGCACATATTGCCACAGCGCGTTACGGCGTTTATTTTGGCGACTCTGCGGGATAACAGAGTTCGCTTCTTGCGCCATTTTACTAGCAGCAGGCTCCGCCTGCACGGTGGACCCCGGGCTGCGAACGAACCTCTCTACATCATATATTTGGTGCGTTCCGCAGACCCTAACAGTGTGTGCGTGGGTCTTTAACTATTTATGTACCATTCTATCTATATCTATTTATTTCTATCTATCTTTCTTCTATCTATCTATCTGTCTATTATTATCTATCAGTCATCTATCTATCTATCTGTCTATCTATTATCTATCTATTTCTATCTATCTATTATCTATCTATCTATCTATCTATCTATCTATCTATCTATCTATCTATCTATCTACTGTCTATTATCTATCTATCAGTCATCTATCTATCTATCTATCTGTCTATCTATTATCTATCTATTATCTATCTATTTCTATCTATCTGTCTTTCTATTATCTATCTATCTATCTATCTATCTATCTATCTATCTATCATCTATTTATCTTTATCTATCTATCTATTATCTATCTATCTATTATCTATCTACCTATCCATATCTAGCTATCTATCTATTATCTATTTATCTATTATCTAGCTATCTGTCTATGTATCTATTATCTATCTTTCTATCTATCTATCTAATGTCTATTTATCTACTATCTAGCTATCTGTCTATCTATTTTCTATGTATATATCTCTCTATCTATCTATCTATCTATCTATCTATCTATCTATCTATCTATCTATCTTTCTATCTATCATCTATCTATCATCTATTTATCTATTATCTATATATTATCTATTTATCTATTATTAGCTATCTGTCTATCTATCTTTTATCTATCTATCTATCTATCTATCTATTTATCTATTATCTATCTATCTATCTATCTATCTATCTATTTATCTATCTATCTATTAGCTATCTATCTATTATCTATTTATCTATTATCTAGCTGTCTATCTATCTATTATCTATCTATCTATATATGTGTCTATGGCCGGAGTCACACACACCGTATAAAAATCAGATCGTGTTATATGGCCGTAAGGGTACATACCCATTTGCGAGAAAAAAAAACGGTCCATTTTCTGGATGGAAAAAACGGTCCGATTCTATGCAATTGTAATGCGATTTGTATGTGATTTTTAATTGCACCCTCAGTTTTCTATCCGTTTGGCATCCGTATGCAATGCGATTTAAACATGACGTTTGACATAGAGCAGTTCTCTCTATGTAAAAACTCATGTTATAATCACATTGTAAAAACAAAAATGTACAGAAGAAGCAAATAATTATATATATAGATATAGATAATATATCTATATCTATATATATAGATATATATATATATCTATATAATATATGTTATACACTTATACATAGCAGAAAAGTCGCTAATTCAATTGCCGGCTTTCATTACAGAATCCGACATGAAATGACACATGGTTTACATACAGTTAACCATGAAATTTCATGTAGTTTGATATATGGTTTTCACTAACAATTACATGAGTGTATGTGTACAAAATTTCACACATGTAGGGGTTAATGAAAGGTGTAAATTTGTTGAAAAAAAATGCGTGGGCTCCTGCGCTATTTTCTCAACCAGACAGACAAAGCCAGCGAGTGGGGGCAGATAATATTAGCCTAGGGAGGGTGCATTTATTTTTCGCCCCCCCCGGCTACTAACATCTGCCCCCAGCCACCCCAGAAAAGGCAAATCTATAATTAGATGCGCCCTTTCTGGCACTTTGCCAGTCTATTCCCATTGCCCTGTAGCGGTGGCGAATGGGTTAATAATAGGTTAAAGCCACCTTGCTATTGAAAGGTGACTTTAAACCAGGTTAATAATTGAGAGTTGTCAATAAGACAACTCTCAATTATTAATCCTATTGTATGAAATAAAATTAAAAACACACACTTTAATTACAAATCATTTTAATGAAATAATCACACAGTTTTTGACCACCTTTTATTTTACAGGTAATCTGTGCGAAGCCCTTGTTCTCCTGTAATAAAAAATATAAAGCAATATTATTCTTACCTATCCGTGCTCTGTCAGGTCCCACGCTGTAATCCTTCACAAAGGGTTAACTGGCTTACAGCAAGCTGTGCAGCTAATGCTGGCAGCTCAGCTTTAAGACCCCGAATGAATGAGTTCCTCTCCCAGCCGACAGGAGAGGAAGTGATTAGCTGGGAAGCTTAATTGATTGCTTCCCAGGCTAATCAGTTCAGGTCAGCTGGGGACACCGCACAGCATCAGTGACATCAGAGGGAGTCCCAGCTGACCTGAAGTGAACTGGAAACCCAATGTGTACCTTGGTTACCAGCTCCCTGCATCAGCGGGCTGGTTTCTAACGTACACTGCGGGTTACTAAGCAAAGTTACCCGCAGTGTCGCTGTCCTGATCGCTGCCTGAGCTGCCTGTTTGGCAGCTCAGCAGTGATCATGTAGCGACACACCAGCGATCCTGACAAGTTCATATCGTTGCCGGGATCGCTGGTGCGTCGCTATGTGAGACGGGGCCCTTAGCCTGGTAGCAATCAATTAAGCTTCCCACAATAATCACTTCCTCTCCTGTTGGCCTGGAGATAAGCTCATTCATTTGGGGGCTTACAGCTGAGCAGGCAGCATTAGCTGCACTGCTTGGCTGTAAACCAGTTAACCCTTTGTGAGGGATTACAGCGTGGGACCTGACAGAGCGCCGGATAGGTAAGAATATTGTTGTTTTATTTATTTTTTTTATTACAGAAGAACAAGGGAATCGTTGGAATACCAGTAAAATAAAAGATTGTCAAAAACTGTGTTTATTTCATTAAAATAATTTTTCATTTAAGTGTGTGTGTTTTCTATTTATTTCATAGAATAGGATTAATAATTGAGAGTTGTCTAATTGACAACTCTCAATTATTAACCTGGCTTAAAGTCACCTACCAATAGCAAGGTGGCTTTAAACCATTATTTACCCATTCGCCACCGCTACAGGGCAATGGGAATAGATGGGCAAAGTGCCAGAAAGGGCGTATCTAATTATAGATTTGCCTTTTCTGGGGTGGCTGGGGGCAGATGTTAGTAGCCAGGGGGGCACAAAATAAATGCACCCTCCCTAGGCTATTATTATCTGCCCCCACTCGCTGGCTTTCCCTGTCTGGTGGAGAAAATACCGTGGGAGCCCACGCATTTTTTTTCAACAAACTAACACATTTAATTAACCCACAAACTAAAGAAAAGAGAAAAGTGTATGCATATATCAGCAGGGATCACCAGCAGTCTTATATTTCCAATACAAAATCAATTTTATTAGACATGACACCACATTTAACAAAACACTGAGATTTAAAAACAATTAAAAAGTCTTAACACCAAGACTGGGGTTACATCAATATTCAGAACAATACTGCAAAGTGTCCAAATGTCCGTAAACAAAGGTGTGCAGATTATTTAATATACACTGATGTTCCAAGTTGCACAAAACAACACCAAATAAGACCTTATATGCATGCTAATTATAGGCAGGACCATCAAAACACACTCAAAAGTTCTAACATATATATGTCAGCGGACTAGATGGATATATAAAACCAGTTTACCCTGGAAAAATCCTTACCCCTACCGCATGCAAAATAACAACCGCACACCACGGACCACATGGACACAAGGACTTACGTGTATCGACACTACCCAAGTGTGTTCCTCAGGGTCAGTGAGTTGTGAGCATGAGGTGTCACATTATATACATTCTTAAAGTGATTAAACATACCAGCTGGGCTTCCATCTGGAAGCAATTAGCATGTGTCCATACGCTAGGGTCTGGAATCCCTCCATTATCCAGGAGTCATAGAGTCTCCAGACATGTGGAAAGAACGCCGCTACTCCCCAATGCGCATGCGCAGACAAAATGTGATTGTTAGTGAAAACCATATATCAAACTACATGAAATGAAATGGTTTACTGTATGTAAACCATGTGTCATTTCATGTCGCATTCTGTAATGAAAGCCAGCAATTGAATTATTGAATTAGCGGCTATTCTGCCATGTATAAGTGTATAACATATATATATATATATATAATATATATATATATATATATATATATATATACAGTACAGACCAAAAGTTTGGACACACCTTCTCATTCAATGATTTTTCTTTATTTTCATGACTATGAAAATTGTAGAATCACACTGAAGGCATCAAAACTATGAATTAACACATGTGGAATTATACATTACACTTTACAAAAAAGTGTGAAACAACTTAAAAATATGTCTTATATTCTAGGTTATTCAAAGTAGCCACCTTTTGCTTTGATTACTGCTTTGCACGCAAAAAAGGTAAACGGATGGACTCTACATGCCTGGTTCCCACCGTGAAGCATGGAGGAGGAGGTGTGATGGTGTGGGGGCACTTTGCTGGTGACACTGTTGGGGATTTATTCAAAATTGAAGGCATACTGAACCAGCATGGCTACCACAGCATCTTGCAAAAGCATGCTATTCCATCCGGTTTGCGTTTAGTTGGACCATCATTTATTTTTCAACAGGACAATGACCCCAAACACACCTCCAGGCTGTGTAAGGGCTTTTTGACAAAGAAGGAGAGTGTTGGGGTGCTACGCCAGATGACCTGGCCTCCACAGTCACCAGACCTGAACCCAATTGTAACGGGTCTGGGAGGTGGAACCTCTGAGCTACTATACAAAGGGGTGGTCCTTGTAAGGGAGCGGGTGGCGACCAGGGTGGACGGGCAGGTAGTCACAGCAGATAACCGGGGTAGTCTCTGGATGAACGGGCAGGAGGTCACGGCAAGTGACCGGGGCAGTCTCTGGATGAGCGGGCAGGAGGTCACGGCAAGTGACCGGGGCAGTCTCTGGATGACGGGCAGGAGATCACGGCAAATGACTGGGGCAGTCTCTGGATGAAGGTAGATACGACCTGTGATGGCTGAGCCTCCCGGTAGGCTAGCAGGAAGATAGCAGATGAGCGCTCCCAGGTGAGCGGGCGAGAGTCACTGGAATAGCAGAAGATCACAGCACGTGACCGCAGAGCCTCCAGGTAGGCTAGCATGCAGGTAACAGATGAGCACTCCCAGGTGAGCGGGCGAGAGTCACTGGAATAGCAGAAGATCACAGCACGTGACGGCAGAGCCTCCAGGTAGGCTAGCAGGCAGGTAACAGATGAGCGCTCCCAGGTGAGCGGGCGAGAGTCACTGGAATAGCAGAAGATCACAGGACGTGACGGCAGAACCTCCAGGTAGGCTAGCAGGCAGGTAACAGACAGCAAACGGGCAGGAATCTGACAGGTATCTGGCAATGGACCCTGAGGACTGAAGCAGAGTAGTGAACAGTGCAACAACATTGCTCGGGCACCTCCATTTTGGAGGAAGTGCCTTATGTAAGGTGAAGTCCTCCGGCCATTGGCTGGGGACTCCTTAGGACGACGCGCACGGCCCCTTTAAGAGGGAGGGTAGCGCACGCACGCGTTCCCTAAGCACAGTGGCAGGAAAGGAGCGCGCGCTGCCAGCAGAGCGGAAGGAGGACGCCGGACTCGGAGCAGAGGGGTGAGGGGAACAGCGTCCCTGCCTGGCATAGGGCAGGGACGCCGGCACTACAGTACCCCCCTTTAGGTCCCCCTTTTTTAGGCCAGAGAGAAATTTAGCTAGGATGAGAGGGGCATGGATGTTCTCCCGCGGCTCCCACGTTCTCTCCTCAGGACCAAACCCCTTCCAATCCACCAAAAAATAGGTCTTCCCTCTTACCCTTTTGGTGGCCAGAATATTCTCTACCTCAAATTTGTTTTCAGCTGAAACCGGAGCAGGAGGCGTGCCTGTAGACTTGGAAAAAGAGTTAAGTACCACCGGTTTAAGGAGAGATACATGGAAGGAGTTAGGGATCCGCAAGTTGGCCGGGAGTTTCAATTTATAGGCCACCGGGTTGATCTGACTGATGACTTCCAGAGGACCGATGAACCGAGGACCTAACTTATAGGAAGGAATCTTGAGCCGAACATACTTGGACGAGAGCCAGACCTCATCCCCAGGACGGAATTGAGGAGGATCCAGATGTTTTTTGTCAGCATGTCTTTTCATACGCTCGGATGACAGAAGAAGTGCGGATCGGGTACTCTCCCATATGGCGGAAAATTTGTTAACAAGAGATTCTGCAGCCGGATTGTCCGCTGAGGTGGCGACGGGAAAAGGGATCCGAGGATGCTGACAAAGACTACAAAAAACAGGGATTTGGAGGAAGATTCGCTCTCGTGATTGTTGTAAGAAAATTCGGCCCATGGCAGGAGATCCACCCAGTCAGAATGGTGGGCATTAACAAAGTGCCGGAGGTAAATGGTCAGGATCTGGTTGATCCGCTCCACTTGACCATTGGACTGTGGGTGGTAAGCGGAGGAGAAGTCCAGGGTGACGTCTAATAATTTACAAGTGGCTCTCCAGAAACGTGAGGTGAACTGTACCCCTCGATCCGACACGATGTGACGGGGCAGTCCATGAAGTCGGAAAATGTGGCGGATAAAGTCTTTAGCCAGCTCGGGTGCAGACAGAAGGCCTGGCAGGGGAATAAAGTGAGCCATCTTGGAAAAGCGGTCAGCGACCACCCAAATGACCGTATAACCAGCAGAGACAGGGAGATCCGTAATGAAGTCCATGGCTATATGCTGCCAGGGGGCAGTGGGTACAGGAAGCGGAAGAAGGCAACCGGCAGGCAGGTGTCTCAGAACTTTGTTGCGGCCACAGGAGGCACAGGTAGCAACAAAATCTATTACGTCCTTGTGCAGGGTAGGCCACCAGTAATGCCGAGAAACAAGTTGGAGGGTCTTTCTCTGACCGGCGTGGCCAGCTAGTTTAGACGAATGACCCCAGTGTAGGATTTTCTCCCGATCGGTTACCGATACGAACGTCTTACCGGGAGGGAGACGGTTTAGACTCACAGGCGCCACCTGCATGACTCTGGCAGGATCGATGATATGTTTAGGTTCCTCCTCGAGATCCGACACCAGGAAGGATCGGGACAAGGCGTCCGCCTTGATGTTTTTGTCAGCCGGGCGAAAATGTAGAACAAAATCAAAGCGAGCAAAAAACAAGGACCACCGGGCTTGGCGCGGGTTAAGCCTCTGGGCATGCTGGAGGTAAGCCAAGTTTTTGTGGTCAGTGTAAATAATTACCGGATGAAGAGCCCCCTCGAGTAGGTAACGCCACTCCTCCAATGCCAGTTTGATGGCCAATAACTCTCGGTCTCCTATGGAATAATTGCGCTCAGAAGAGGAGAAGAGTTTGGAGAAGAAGCCGCAAGTTACCATCCTCCCGGAAGATGATTTCTGAGTAAGTACCGCACCGGCTCCAGAGGAGGAAGCGTCAACCTCCAGGAAGAAACTGTTTGTTGCCATCCGGGCGATGCAGCACCGAGGCGGAAGAGAAAGCCTGTTTTAAGGAAAGAAAGGCCTCCTCTGCTTCGGACGTCCACTCCTTGGGGTTAGTGCCCTTACGGGTGAGCGCGGAAATTGGGGCAGTCCGAGAAGAGAAGTGCGGTATGAAGAGACGGTAATAGTTAGCAAAGCCCAGAAACCGCTGAATGGCCTTCAATCCCTCCGGTCGGGGCCATTTCTCGATGGCAGACAGTTTCTCTGGATCCATTCGTAGACCGGTCTGAGAAATAATGTAGCCCAAAAACGGAAGCGAGGTCTGCTAAAAGAGGCACTTCTCGTATTTACCGAAGAGGTGATTCTGCCTGAGCCTAAACAGAACCTGACGAACGTTCCTCCGGTGAGTCTGGAGATCCGGAGAGAAGACCAAGATGTCATCCAGGTACACCACTACGCAGGAATAGAGAAGGTCCCGGAAGATGTCATTGACCAATTCTTGAAAGACGGCGGGAGCATTACAGAGACCAAAGGGCATCACTAGATATTCATAGTGGCCGTCCCGGGTGTTGAAGGCAGTCTTCCATTCATCCCTTGACGGATACAGACCAGGTTGTACGCCCCACGGAGGTCCAGTTTGGTGAAGATTCTAGCCCCCCGCAGATGATCAAATAATTCTGGAATGAGCCGAAGGGGATACTTATTCTTCACCGTGATCTGGTTAAGTCCTCTATAATCTATACAGGGACGGAGAGAGCCGTCCTTCTTTTTTACGAAACAGAAGCCTGCTCCCGCCGGAGAGGTAGATTTCTGGATGAATCCCCTGGCCAAATTCTCCTCGATTATATTCGGACATCAACCGGGTCTCAGCAGCGGACAATGGGTAAATACGCCCACGGGAAGGCGTGGTACCAGGTAACAGGTCGATAGGACAGTCGTATGGTCTGTGAGGAGGTAATGTCTCTGCCTCTTTTTTATTAAAGACATCAGCAAACGACCAATAGGGAATCGGAAGTCCAGGTAGATTAGTTGGGGTAGGAGAAGGACAGACGGATGAACAGGAACCAAACACGTCTTATGACAATCCTGTCCCAGCGAAGGACCTCTCCGGTCTGCCAGTCGAGCACGGGTGCATGTCTCTGGAGCCAAGGTAGACCTAGTAAGAGGGCGTGAGAGAGTCCAGGCAGAACATGAAAAGAGATGCTCTCAGAATGCAGCATTCCCACTTGCAGAGTTATCGGTTCGGTGATGAGTTGGATGGGGCGTGGTAAAAGCCCCCCATCCACAGCAGCGACTGATAATGGTACAACCAGAGGTTTGGTGGGAATGCGGTATTTTTCTACCAGGGACTGTGACATAAGATTCCCGGCTGCTCCAGAGTCAAGTTGGGCTAGTTCAAAATAACGATTCTCCCCACAGAGAATTGAGACTGACAGAAGCAGAGATGGAGAGGCTTTCTCCTTGTCTAGGTCGACCTCTCTGAGCGAACCTAGACACAGGCGTTTCCTGACCTCTCCGGACAGGTACGAATCCGGTGCTCCTTACTGCCACAGTAGAAGCAACTCCCCTCGGCACGGCGTAAGTCCTGACGGGTTTTGACCATCTTGGTCTGGTCGACCTGCATAGGCTCAGGAGGTGTAATTGGGGAGAAACGGAGGGAGTGACGGGTTTCTGAAACGTAGGAGCTAGATGTGGAAACCTCCTCTCACGGGTGACCTCTTTGGCCCGCTACTGGAACCGTAGGTCAATCCGGGTGGCAAGAGTTATTAGGTCATCGAGAGTGGTAGGAATGTCCCGACCGGCGAGTTCATCTTTAATACGGCCGGACAAACTCTCCCAGAAGACAGATACCAGAGCGTCGTTATCCCAGGCCAGCTCCGAGGCAAGGGTACGAAACCGTATGGCATATTGGCCCACGGTGAGATTTCCCTGACGGAGGCGAAGCAGAGATGATGCGGATGAGATCTTTCGTACGGGTTCGTCAAAGACTTTCCGGAAAGCCGCGAGAAAGGCAGACAGGTCGGACACCAGGGCGTCTCCTCTCTCCCAAAGAGGATTTAGCCAGGCCAGGGCCTCCCCGGTGAGATGGGACATGATGAAGGCAATTTTGGCCCGGTCGGAGTTAAACTGGTGGGAGAGGAGTTCAAAGTGCAGAGTGCACTGATTAATGAAGTCTCGAGCCTGAGCGGGGTCGCCTCCGAAGCGAGGAGGTGCGGAGAACCGGGGTCCGTGACAGGAGCCCATGGAATTGGGGAGCAGGGAGCTGCCGGATTGCGAGTCATGGCACCAGCGGTGGTTGCTGGTGGAGCTGTCAGAGTGTCCAGGCGAGAATTGACATTCCGCAGGTGACCCAGGATGGACTCCTGTTGGGACCTCTGACGGGACAGTTCATGACACAGGTCCGAGATGGAGGGAGCTTGGGCGCCACCGGGTTCCATGGCCCGAGCAAACTGTAACGGGTCTGGGAGGCGGAACCTCTGAGCTACTATACAAAGGGGCGGTCCTTGTAAGGGAGCGGGTGGCGACCATGGTGGACGGGCAGGTAGTCACAGCAGATAACCGGGGTAGTCTCTGGATGAACGGGCAGGAGGTCACAGCAAGTGACCGGGGCAGTCTCTGGATGAGCGGGCAGGAGGTCACGGCAAGTGACCGGGGCAGTCTCTGGGTGAGCGGGCAGGAGGTCATGGCAAGTGACCGGGGCAGTCTCTGGATGAACGGGCAGGAGATCACGGCAAAATGACTGGGGCAGTCTCTGGATGAAGGTAGATACGACCTGTGATGGCTGAGCCTCCCGGTAGGCTAGCAGGAAGATAGCAGATGAGCGCTCCCAGGTGAGCAGGCGAGAGTCACTGGAATAGCAGAAGATCACAGCACGTGACGGCAGAGCCTCCAGGTAGGCTAGCATGCAGGTGACAGATGAGCACTCCCAGGTGAGCGGGCGAGAGTCACTGGAATAGCAGAAGATCACAGCACGTGACGGCAGAGCCTCCAGGTAGGCTAGCAGGCAGGTAACAGATGAGCGCTCCCAGGTGAGCGGGCGAGAGTCACTGGGAATAGCAGAAGATCACAGCACGTGACGGCAGAGCCTCCAGGTAGGCTAGCAGGCAGGTAACAGACAGCAAACGGGCAGGAATCTGACAGGTATCTGGCAATGGACCCTGAGGACTGAAGCAGAGTAGTGAACAGTGCAACAACATTGCTAGGGCACCTCCATTTTGGAGGAAGTGCCTTATGTAAGGTGAAGTCCTCCGGCCATTGGCCGGGGACTCCTTAGGAAGACGCACGCGGCCCCTTTAAGAGGGAGGATAGCGCACACGCGCGCGCCCTAAGCACAGTGGCAGGAAAGGAGCGCGCGCTGCCAGCAGAGCGGAAGGAGGACGCCGGACTCGGAGCAGAGGGGTGAGGGGAACAGCGTCCTGCCTGGCAGAGGGCAGGGACGCTGGCGCTACACCAATCGAGATGGTTTGGGGTGAGCTGGAACCGCTCACCGCTTCAATTTTCAATAAATCCCCAACGGTGTCACCAGCAAAGCACCCCACACCATCACACCACCTCCTCCATGCTTCAGGGTGGGAACCAGGCATGTAGAGTCTATCCGTTCACCTGTTCTGCGTGCAAAGCAGTAATCAAAGCAAAAGGTGGCTACTTTGAAGAACCTAGAATTTAAGGCATATTTTCAGTTGTTTCACACTTTTTTGTAAAGTGTAATGTATAACTCCACATGTGTTAATTCATAGTTTTGATGCCTTCAGTGTGATTCTACAATTTTCATAGTCATGAAAATACAGAAGAATCTTTGAATGAGAAGATGTGTCCAAACTTTTGGTCTGTACTGTATATTATATATATATATATATATATATATAATTATTTGCTTCTTGTGTACATTTTTGTTTTTACAATGTGACTATAACATGAGTTTTTACATAGAAAGAACTGCTCTATGTCAAACGTCATGTTTAAATCGCATTGCATACGAATGCCAAACGGATGGAAAACTGAGGTGTGCAATTAAAAATCGCATACAAATCGCATGACAATCGCATGCCAATTACATAGAATCGGACCGTTTTTTCAATCTGGAAACGGGCAT
Source organism: Oophaga sylvatica (assembly GCA_033576555.1). Lineage (NCBI taxonomy): Eukaryota > Metazoa > Chordata > Amphibia > Anura > Dendrobatidae > Oophaga > Oophaga sylvatica. Next base: position 23,022 of record JARQOD010007045.1, on the reverse strand, counting down.
TTTTTTTCTCTCAAAATGGGTATGTACCCTTAATTAACACGTACATTTTTGAAATTTTGCACACATGCACTCATGTAATTGTTAATTAAAACTATTTATCAAACTACATGAAATGAAATGGTTAACTGTATGTAAACCATGTGTCATTTCTTGTCGGATTCTGTATTGAAAGCCAGCAATTGAATTAACGTCTATTCTGCTTTGTAGCAGTGTAAGACCTATGTATGTATATATGATAGATAGATAGATAATTATTATTATTATTATTTATTTATATAGCGCCATTAATTCCATGGTGCTGTACATGAGAAGGGGTTACATACAAAGTTATAGATATCGTTTACAGATAAAACAAATTTACAATGACAGACTGGTACAGAGGGGAGAGGACCCTGTCCTTTTGGACTTACATTCTACGGGATAATGGGGAAGAAACAGAAGGTCGGGGGTGCGGCAGCTCTGGTGGTGGCAGCGATGTGGCAGCTTTGGTGGTGGCGGCGTGGCGGCAGCTAGGGTGGTGGCGGCGAGGTGGCAGCTCGGGTGGTGGCGGCGAGGCGGAATGGTTATTGCAGGCTGTAAGCTTTCCTGAAGAGATGGGTTTTCAGGTTCCGTCTGAAGGATCCAAGGGTGGTGGATAATCGTACATGTTGAGGCGTGGAATTCCAGAGGATGGGGGATATTCGGGAGGCGGTTGTGTGAGGAACGAATAAGTGTGGAGGATAGTAGGAGGTCTTGGGAGGATCGAAGATTACGTGAAGGAAGATATTGGGAGATTAGTTCAGAGATATAGGGAGGAGACAGGTTGTGGACGGCTTTGTAGGTCAGTGTTAGTAGTTTGAACTGGATTCGTTGGGGAATTGGGAGCCAGTGGAGGGATTTGCAGAGGGGAGAAGCAGGGGAGTAGAGAGGGGAGAGGTGGATTAGTCGGGCAGCAGAATTGAGGACAGATTGGAGTGGTGCAAGAGAATCGACGGGGAGGCCACAGAGGAGGGTGTTGCAGTAATCAAGGCGGGAGATGATGAGGGCATGCACAAGAGTTTTACTAGATTGAGGGCTGAGGAAGGGACGAATTCTGGAAATGTTTTTAAATTGGAGGCGACAGGAGGTGGCAAGAGTTTGGATGTGTGGTTTGAAGGACAAGGCAGAGTCGAGAGTTACTCCGAGGCAGAGGATTTCAGGTGTGGAGAGATCGTGATGCCATTTACCATAATAGATCGGGTAGGGAAGATACGTGAGATGGAGGAAAGATGATGAGTTCGGTTTTTTCTACATTGAGTTTTAAGAAACGAGAGGTGAAGAAGGAAGATATGACTGATAGACACTCCGGGATTCTGGACAGCAGAGAGGGGACATCTGGGCCAGAGAGGTAGATCTGAGTATCGTCCGCATAGAGGTGGTACTGGAAGCCATGGGACTTTATGAGTTGTCCTAGGCCAAGGGTATAGATGGGAAAAAGTAGGGGCCCCAGGACTAAGCCTTGAGGGACTCCAACAGAGAGAGGGCGGGATGAGGAGGTAGAGTGGGAGTGGGAGACGATAAATGTGCGGTCGGAAAGGTAAGTGACGATCCAGGACAGGGCAAGGTCTTTGATGCCTTCGGAAGAAAGAATCTGTAGCAGTAGGCAGTGGTCGACTGTGTCAAAGGCAGAGAACAGGTCAGGTAATTTTTTGCTTTGGGTGTATTTTTATTTTTTACAATGTGATTTTAACATGAGTTTTTACATAGAGAAAAATGTTGTATGTCCAACGTCAGGTTTAAATCGCATTGCATACGGATGACATTACGGATCACTGTTCAGTGGACTTTTCTGCTTATTACGGATGTAAAATACAAACCGATTTATATACGGTGTGTGTGACTCCGGCCATAGACAGATATATAGATAGATAGATAGATAATAGATAGATAGACAGATAGATAGATAGATAATAGATAAATAGACAATAGACAGATAATAGATAGATAGATAGATGATAGATAGATGATAGATAGATAGATAGATAGATAGATAGATAGATAGATAGATAGATAATAGATAAATAGACTAGAGTTGAGCGATACTTTCCGATATCCAAAAGTATCGGAATGGTATCGCCGATACCCAAAAAATATCGGCGATACCCGATACCGATACCGGAAGTCCAATGTAAGTCTATGGGAACAAAATATCGAAATTAAAAAAAACCCATTCTTGCCTTGTAGGTTAATTGTACATGAAGGAAAACAACAAAGAGTAATGTTTTGGGGAGGTTGAGGAGACATTAAAGGCATAGATGTTTAACCCAATCCAATGGAATAGCATTAATTTTTTTTTTAGGAATACGTTCGGATTGACGAAGAATTTGACAATGCTGTTAACCATTTTTTATTTTGGCAAATATGTATGTTTCACAACTTCCATGCTCTTCACCTTTTTAACTTTTGCCACACTTTCTCCTTCATAATCTTCAGCAGCATCATCTTTGTCATCAAATTATTTTTATCTTCACCTTCTTTATCTTCTTCTAAAACTTTTTGCTTTTCATCTTTTTGTTAAAATTACTCATATTGTTCTTTTTAAACTTTATTCTTCTTCATATTATAGTCCTTCATCTTCTTCATCATATTCTTATTTGTGACAGAGATTCCTGGACTTGTAATCTGTAAAAGTATGATTTTTTCATCGTTCCGTTCTTGCTGCCCAAAAGATTTAAATTACAACAGTATTTGTCCGTGTTCAGTTTAGCCTGCAGCATTCGGCATTTACCAGGGCACCACGAGGAGGAACGGACTCACCCCATAACACTGCTTAGTCTTCTTCTGCTTATAATTTAGAGCTATATTTTGCTCTTCATTTTGGTCTTATACTTCATGTTCTTCTGCTTTTAGATCTGCTTATTGTTCTTGTGTCTCTTGTTCTGTATCTTGTTTTTGTAGCACAACCTTGTACCAGCTGATGTTACTGGGACACGGTTATAAGCAGGAGGTACCTGTGCTCCAAAGCACTACCAAGGACAAGCAGACATTGCAGGAACTGGATACCGAGATGGAGGCACTAGGCCAAAGGCACTGTGGAGAACCAGCTGACGGTACTGGAACTCGGACGGGTACCATAAGGCACCCATGAAAATGTAAGTTGACAGGCCGCAAGCCGTCTGCAGTTACCAAATCACACAGTCCTACAGTGGGTGCTTGTCCTATTTTCACAACGGAAAGAGTCTTTATTTACATATCCCACAGCACACATAGGAATCACCTAAACTGCAGGCACCATAGAGTCGGATAACCGGAATGCACATGACAGGACAACTTATTGGAGGCTAATTTACGTTGACACTGCCAGGAAACAGCTGTCGTGCTGTAACCGGGTGGGGCATGAGTCAGTACCCCTGCCAATTACTTCCGAGAGCAACAACTGGCGGTGTTGGAGCCCCGGGATGAGAAGAGGACAGGGTGGAGGCAGCATGACTTTTTGTCGTAACACAGCAGGGGAACAGCTGCCATTACTCAACCCCAGTAACACAGGAGCAAGTGTTGACTGTGCTAACAGCACTTACAGGCAACAAACTGGCGGTGTTGGAGCCAGGGTCCAATGCATCGACTTCAATTGCTTCCACCTCCTCTCAGGACCACAGCACTGTTGATCAACCATCTGTCTCTTCACCGCCTGCCAAATTGCCCAGTCAGTCAGAGAGTTCTGTCAGTAGCCAGCTGAGTCTCTGCTTCTGTTCTCAGAATCTGTTGGTTTGCAAACGGGGCCCCGCCAAGCAGCATTCTGGAATGTGAAGAAGAGGGAGTATCCAGTGATGCGCAACAGCTGTGTCTCTCTGAATTGAAGGGCGGGTGAGACGTGCCGATGGTCAGCACACCGCAGAACGCATCTGATGATGATGAGACTCAGGTGCCAGTTTCTGTGAGCATGGTGGTGGCCAGACCACCAACAGCAGCAGGTGCTGGAAGAGGTTAGTGGAGATGAGGTCCAAGACCCAACATGGCGTGAGTAACAGGAAGGTGGTGGGAAGCAGCTCTGAGGAAGCGATTGCCCCAACGGTACAAACAGGAGGGAGAGTTAGGCGATACTCTGTTGCCTGTAGCCTCCATTTTGGCACCTGTTCGGATAATTTCTCTTCCAAAAGTCTAAACGGACGCTCCCAGGACTTGCACTGCGTGGTCCTTTTTTCACACACTTGCAGATGATATTTGCTATGTCAAATGCAAGCTGTGTAATAAAAAAGTAAAAGAGGTAAAGTGTCAGAAAACCTAATCCCAAATATGTGTAAACAGTGCGGAGAAAACAGTAGTTGAAAAAAAAACCCCCAAGGGAAATTAAAAGTTTTAGAGAATCATGCAAAGTTTAATGCTAGTCATTTTTTTTAAATTGGAATTTTTTTTCCCAAATTGAGTGAAAAAAAAAATAAACTTTTGAGACGATGAGGGAATTTTTGGGGGCAGCTTTGGCCTTTATCAAATAGCGGGAGAGATAAAAAATTTTTTACTAAATGACAAGGTTTTAATTTTTACAATATTACATAGGGGGAAGAATATTTTTTCTGGAATTAGGCAACATTTTAAAACCCTTTGGGGTACGTAGAAAAAGGGAAAATTTTATCCCTTTGGGAAATGGGGGGGAAAAAGTTTTTTTTTGATTTTTGGGAGTGGAAAAAACCAGGGGTATGGGGTATTGAAAATTAAGGTGTCATAGTTTACTTATGGTGTTAAATAAGTGTTTTGTCAGGATAGTCTTTTTTTTTTACAGATGAAAAAATGAGGGCAAAAATTTATTTTTCTGTGGTTAGGTTAATGACAGTTTTTAAAGTTTTTCGGCAATTTTTTGGGCTTATTATAAAACGATAGAACCCCCCTTTTCTTTTTTTAAAAAAAAGTTGGGTTTTATTTCGAGATTTTATGGCTTGTTTTTTGGGGGGGGGGGGGGTTTGGGGGCTTATGGGGGTGTAGGCAATTGGGAAAACCCCTCCCAAAAAAAGGTTTTTGAATGGGGCATTGCAAAAACCCCGGGCCCTTGAAATGCTGTCATTGGGGGGAGACTAAATTTTTTTACGGAAATAAGGGTTTGGGGTCCACAAAAAAATGTGCCAAGTTTTTTTTTATTTCACAGGAAAACCCTTTCCCGGGGTTGAAAAAGCATTTTTTTGGGGTTTAAAAATTTAAAACTGCGTTCAAAACCTCGTCAGTGCAATGTCCCCTGCCACCCTGCGTGGACCCCCCCCGGGCCCCGGGGAGGGTTCCTTTTTTCCCCACTGCCCATTGGGCAAGTTGGGGGCCCGGGGACAAAATTTTTTGGAGTGGCGCTGAGGGGTTACCCAAAATAAAGGAGAGGAATCAAGTTTTTTAAAAATTTGATTCCTTTCCGTTCTCAAAAACATGTTGAGGAGCCGTCACGGTTCCCAATAAACCCGTGAAGTTAAAAAAAATTCTTTAGTTATATAGGCCAAAGATTCGAGGTTTTACGGTTTAACGTTTCAAAAAAAAAGTGTTAAGAAACACGTTACAATAAAAAATTTAAAAAAAAATTTTAAAAAATCCCAATGTCGTGAGGTTAAAATTTACAAAATGTGGGGAGATACAAATGGGGTGTTTATTTACGGTTTTTTAAAAGATGGCCCAGCCTTTTTGGGAGGGAGTGGGGGATGGTGGAGTGTGAAGGGGGTAACACAACACACACAAAAAAAGCCCTTTGATTAGTGAATGTGATGGGCCCGGCTCTGAAAAAAGTGTTTTGGAGTGACGCCCGAAAAATAAAATTGGGGGTTTGTTCAAAATTTTTTGGGGTACAGCTTTTCCAAACAGTATTGGGCAGGGGGGGAAGTTTGGTTCGGGAGAGATGTTCTTTAGGTGAGGCGGAATAGCGGGCAAAGATGTAAGGGGGGGGGGAAAAGGGGGAAATTGGGTAAAATTTTCCCCCCAGACAGCAAACTTTTGACGATAGACCCACAGACGGGGCCAAATTTTAAAAGGGGCCGGGCCCAAAAAATTTTTAATTCTGGGGAACAAACCCACAGGTGGAGCTTGGGAAAATGAAAAAAAAAGAGAGCGACATGTGTTTTTCCCACAAATTTCCCCAGCATTTGGGTAGTGTGTGACAATGGCCGAAATCGGGTTTGGCCCTTTGGGGGTAGGAACGTCATACCCCCCATGTCTGGCACAGTGTTTAAAATTTGGCGTAAAGGTTTTTTGGGGGGGTTTTTCCGGTCTTGATGCACTGTGAAAAAGGTTTCCGCCTACAGTGCGAACTTGCGATGCCCAGGGCCAGGGGGGGCCATTGCTTTTGAAACGAATTTTTTCCCTTCCCCTGAAATGATCATTGTGGTACCACCGGGGGGAATTCCATTAAAATTGTTGGGGGGGTTTTTGGGGAGCACCCCCCCCTAAAAAAATTGGATATCAGTGATCAGTCGCAACCCAATCGAAAATTTTGCCCCGTTCACTTCACCATATGGGGGCCCTTTTTAAAAAAAAATTTAATTTTTTATTTATTGCCCCAACAGTTTCCGCAGTGTGTAAGTTTAAAGTTTTAACAAAAAGTTTTAAGTAAAAAAACAAAAAACCCAATAAATAATTAAAGAAATATAAGCGCCCCTGTCGTGAGGTTACAATTAAATGAGGAGGGGGAGCTACAAAGTACAGTTGTTTATTTTACAAGGTGTATTTCTTTGAGGGGCCCGCCATTTTCAGGGAGTGAGGGGGAGGGTAGTGAATGGGTACAACAAACCGTTCACATGAATGATTTAAATTTTGGAATGTGATAGGCGTTGAAAAAAATGTTTTTTGGGGGTTTTGGAATGGGGTTTGAAAAGGGGGTTTGAATTTCCCAAAAGGGAAAAAGGGGGTTGGGGATTTTGGGAGGGCATGAAAGTGCGGCAGGGCGGAAGGGTCAAGGAACTTTTTGGGGGGAGCTGGGGTCCGATTTTTTCCCCTATTTGGGGGGGAGAGGGGACGAAAAAAACCGATGGGGGGGACCCAAAATTTGCAAAATCTTTTTAAAAAAATTTCCCTTTTTTATTTTTTTAATTTTGTAAAAAAAATTTAAACCCCTTAGCCATTACGAAAAGGAGTGAAAAAAAAAAATTTTTGCTTAAAAAAAAAGTGAAAAAAAAAGTGAGAAGGGCAGTTTTAAAAAAAAATTTTTGGGGGAAAAAAGTAAATAAATCTTTTTGCTGTGTAAGACCCAGCCCACATTAACATGAAATCAGTCGGGAAAAGCGTGATTTTCTCCAAAACCCCAGAAAATTTTGGGGAGAGGGGTGTTAGAGTCAACAAAACAGCAACTAGGGGGGAGATAAAAAACCGGGGAAAAAAAAAAAAAAAAAAGTTATTTAACTTTTTTTTAAGATAATTTTTTTTAAAAAAAAAAAAAAAGTTATTTACATTCAAAGTTTTCTTTTTTTTTTTAAAACTTTAAAAAAAATATTAAAACCCCGCAGGACCCTTTTGTAAAACAAAAATTTTAAAATTTTTAACCCCCTTTTTAAACCTTTTAAGCTTCAAACACGTTGAAAAAGGGAAAGGGGGTGGTCGGTCCCCTTTTAAAAACGACCCAAACCCCTTTTTATGTTGAGAGAGGCCCCTCCTTAGCTTTTGGGGGCTTTTTGTGGGAAAAAAAGCTTGTTCAAAAAGCCAGAAATCCATTGAATGGCACCCCAGGGTTTTGGGGATTAGCCCAGTCCCAAAAAAGTGAACCCCAACACATTTTCCCCCCTTTTCATGAATTTTTTTGATTACTGGTGGCCAAAAATTAGTTTCTACAAAGGAGCGAAGCCCCGAGTGGGGAGGTGAAGTTCCCCCGAAATGATGTTTTTTGATTTTTCGTTCCCCCAAAAAACATCTCTAGAATCCCCCCTTTTTCCCCCCCCGGGGGAAAAAACAAAAACCTACGTGCATTGTTCCCACCCGCTGGATATTGCAAGCTTTTTACTTGGCCCCCCTTACCGACTTCCCCCCCCCGTCCACCCCTTAAAAGCGAAAGGCCAGGGTCACCCCCTTGGGGAAAACGGTACTCGGCGCGTCGTCTTCCCCCGTCCTTACTGGTCCCCCTTCTATGGACCCAAATTTTTCAAAGTAGGGTTTTTCCCCCCCCCAAAAAACTTCAAGGCGCACCCCCCATTCCTCCCCCATTTTTATCTATGGGCCCTTTAACCCCACGCTGCGCTCTGCAAAAAAATTTGATAACCTTGATACTAATCCGTACCCAAATCCCCCCCCCAAAATTCTCCGCGCTGGGGCCAAAACCCCCTTTTTGGGAAAGCTTCCCCCAAAAGAAATTAGGAACCAATTTGCAGGTTTAGGCGCCCCCCCAAAAACATTTTTTTTAGGGGGGCCAAACCCAAATTAAACTCCCCCAAAGGGAAAGTTTAAGTGGTTGTGGACCCCTTAAAAAATTTCCATCCATCCCCCACCCCCCAAAGATGGCGGACCCCCATTGAAAAAGCCCCCTTTTTAACACCCTTACTTTGTATTCCCCCCCTTTGGGATTGAAAAGCTCTAGGGGAGGGTGGGTTTTATTTTTTTTTAATTTTTGTATTTTTAAAATTGTTACCTATGACTTGTGTTTTGAATTTTAAAAATTTAAAGCGTGGGGAAAAATGTTGGAGTAATAAATAAAGATTATTTTTTTTTTATTTTTTTCAGGGGGAAAAAGGGGGGTTGGGGGCCTTGCAAGGTGCCCTTTTATTTAAGTCTTATTGAAGTTTGGGAGCCGGGTCCCCCTATAAAAAACCATAGAGTGTGGGTCCCTTTTTTTTGGGTTTTTGTCCAAAAAAAGGGATATTTTTTATTAAGAAACCCAAATTTTTGGAAAAAAATTGAAAGGGGTGAGGAAAAAAAACCCCTCAAAAGGTTCAAGCAGCATTTTGAAGAAGTACTGAGGGGTAAAAAATTTAATAATTAAAATTAGATCTTTAAAACAAAAATGTTAGCGGGAAAAGGGGGGTTTTTTTGCCCCTTTTACGGGTTTTTTAAAACCCAAAATTTATTGGTTTGGAGGGAAAAGGACCCCCCTTATATTTAAATTTGGGGAATGGGCAGCAAAAAAATTTAAAAAAAAAAAAAAAAAAAAAATTGAGGTCCCTTTGGTCGGGCCCCACTACAGGTTGTTTTTCCCCCAGCAACTGCAGGCGTCCCCCGCACCCCCCACACCCCCTTTTCAGGCTGGGGGAAAAAAAAAATGAAAATGAAAAGGGGAAAATTTTAAAAGGGGTTTTGGTTTTAAAATAGCTGCTAAAACACGAAACCCCAAAAAAGGGCAATCTCAATGCCCCCAGATTCCAGGCGGGTTTTTTCCCAAAAATGTTTTTAAAGCACATGACGTAAAAGGGGGCTTTATGGGCCCAAAAATATTCCTTGGTCAGGGTTTTAGGGTAGCGTGTTTTAAATTTATGAGTGTTCAAAAAATTTAAAATTTTTGCACCCTTATTTCCCCCGGGAGCAAAAAAAAAAGAAAGCGTAAAATTTCTTTAAAAAACTCCCCCATGCGCAACAAAAAAGCCGTTCCTTTTCCCGGGTTTCGGTAATGTGGTAGGGAGTTTGGAAAAATTCCTAAAATTTCCCCCGGGGGTTTCCCCGCATATGGGCCGATAGGGGCATTAAAAACCCCGGGGGGGGATTAATATGGTGGGAACAAGTGAAGAAGGGTTGGGCGAGGAAATTTTAAATTTCGTAATAAACCCGTTTATAATAACCTTGTAGCACGTCAAATTTGAGACTTTGGGGGGAAACCGAACCGATGGAAATTTGAATATTAATTCTATTGGGGGCCCCCAAAGATTTGGGGCCCAAGAATAGTTTAAATATATTTGCTATACGGGGGTTTTTTGGGGAAAGGGGGAAAAAGGGGGAGGTACAAGTGCTATATATGACACGCGCCCGTATCAGTGACCTGCAAAATATGGTGCGAGGGGGCCCCCGACCAAATTGGCGCTTCCCGACCCATTTGTTAATGGATGAGGTTTGAATTTAGGGAAAAAAAAAATTTTTTTTTAAAGTAAGGGGTTTTTGGGAAAATCTGAGATAGGCCAGAACTTTTTGGGAGCAGGGAAGGGAGTAAAGGCGGGAAATAATAGGTTTCGACAACGCTAAAAAAAGAAGATGGGGGAAAATTTCTCGCAGGTGCAGGATATTAGCGATATGTACACAGCAAAAATGACAGTTCTCAAAACGGTTAAAAAATGATGTAAGAGGTAAGGCTGACTTACAGTATGGGGGATATCGAGAGAGAGAGCCTAATAACATTTAGAGCGTTTATATCGTTAGGGGAGCAAATGGGGGGGCTATTAGCCGACTAAAAAAGGGGAAAACACATTCATCATCAACATTTCAGCGTTTTAAAAGAAAAAAAAATGGGATCATGAACACGCCCCTCGAAGAAAATACCATTTAAAAAATATTTTGTTATAAAGGGGAAAAATACGGATAGGCGGGGGTAAACCTTTTAGGGGAATGGGTTTACCCCATCACAAACTATCAGCTTCCCCTTTTTAAAAAAAAAAAATTTTAGGTGAGGGGAAATGACAGCGGCGATAAGTTTTTGAATGGGGAAAAAATCCCCCCCGGGGGTTTTTTTTCCCAAATTTTTAAAAAATTTTTGAGTGGGGGAAAAACCGTTCCAAGGGGACGCCCCTTTTAAATCATTTTGGGGGACAGGGGGGTTTGCCGTTTTTAAAAAAACAAAATGAAGTTGTACAAAAACCCAAAAAAACCCTTTCCCCTCTCCGGATTTTATTACATTTCTCATTGACCATGATTAAAATTTTGCCCCGGATAGGCAGATCGCTTGAGTAAATTTTTCTCGCTGTTTAGGGGATCACAAGGGCCCCTTTGTTAGTACTTGGGTGGCATACCCGTCTCACTTGCAAAAAAAAGTGTGCAGGGGCAGACCCCCTTTCCCTTGGGGGGGGGGGGAAAAAACCCCCCTTCCCCTATCGAAGGTTGGGGGGGGAAAAGGAAAATTTTTTGCCCCCGGCCCCCTGAATTGTAATATTTAAAAATGTGGGGTGAAAATTTGGTAAGGCGAAACTCTGCGGCCCTATTGGGTTTCCCCCAAAAAAAATTTAGGTTGTCAAGGGGAAACCCCCCAAAACCCCCCGGGGAAAATAATATTTCAACAATTAGAGCAAACCCCAAATTTTTGTATTGGGTTTTTTTAAATAATGGGGAAATTTTTTAAAAATTTTGCTGCTACGCAGTCATTCGGGGTTGGTAAGGGATTTTAAAGCGATCCCCTTTTTACTAGGGGGGTTTTTTGGCCAAAAAAAAAACCCTACACAAAATTTAAACGGTTTTATGGTGGGGGTCTTAAAAATTTTTAAAAACGGTTTTAAAAACCTTTGTGCATGCCCCAGGACACAGTCTCGGTCATTTTGTGAGCCCTTCCCCCTTAAAAAAATTTTAGGGTCCAGTTTGGGGGAAAATACCCATGGATCGGGGGGGGCCGGGTTAAAAATCAAAAAGGGGGTAAAAAAAAAGGGGAAATAAAAGGGGCACGGGTTGTGGGTCCCCCTTTTTTAGCACACCGAGTTAAAAAAAGAATTATTGCCCCGGGCTGTGGTCAGAGGTAGGGCTGGGTGCCGTGTTGTCTCGGATGGAGCTTAAGGGGGGGGGCACATTAGTTTCCCGAGTCGAAAAATTATCAAAAAAAAAAAGGGGGCAGATTGGGAGAGAGAGAGTGCTGGCGATAAAATGGGCACTGGGGGGTTGGGCCTTTTTTGTTGGGGATAAATTTTGTTTTGAAAAAGATTTTTCCCTGTGATGGCAGTGTTGTTTGCCCCGGAGTAGAGTTCGGTTTTTTAAAAAAAAGAACAAAAAAGGAGGGTTGGGAAAAAAAGTTTTGGAAAAATTAATTTTAAACTGAAAAGGACAGGAAAAATTGGTGGGTCCATCCCCTTTTTCTTTTTCCCAAAAAAAGCGGTTACATTGTCTGAGGATAGTGCATGCGACGGTTTTGTTATACACCCCCTGCAGATAAAGAGGCTCAGATAAACAGGCAGCGGGCAAGCCACCCCCCCGGGTAAAGGTAAGTTCCCCGTATTTCCGTTTTAGGCCCCCAAAATAAAAGGGGGGAAAAAGGATTGGGAGTTCATGAGGGGAAAGAATGTGTTGTCCCCCTTTAGGGAAAAAAAGGGGTTCTGGGAAAAAAAGGCCCCCCTCGGTTTGGGGGAAAAGGGGGGTAGTTTGGGGGTAGTTAAAAAAAAAAAAATCTTGAGTGAACTAGTTATCTTTCCCCTTTGACAGATTATTTGTTTGAAAAAAAAAGAAGGGGGGGAGAAGGATTTTACCCGGGGTTAACAGCCCGGGGGGTCCCTGCTCTGTCTAATGGCTCCCTTTCGCTTGGCTGGAAAAATTTAAAAAAAACCCCAAAATAAAAAAAAAATTAAAAGTAAAAATTTAAAAAATTAATAAAAATGAAAGCACCCCCGTAAAGCAACCCAATGTGGTATGAGAGGGTTTTCGGGTTTAAAACCTTGGCAAAACCGTTTCAAAATTTTAACAAGGGGGCCTTTTTTTTAAATTGTCTAAGCTTCCGCCCCCTACAAAAAATTTGGATCGGCCGGGAGGCATGATTAAAAAGGTTTTGAGTTTATTCTCAATAAATTTTTTAGAGGGTTATTTAGTTAGAGGGAAAAATTTTTCCTTCAGCTCCCACGGATGGGGGGGGAGAAAAAATGAAAAAAATGAACTAATTTTTAAAATTTTTTGTAAAAGCATGGGGAATAAACAAAAAATTTTAAAAGATTTCCATTTTTGGGGGTAGACCCTTGGGTGGCGCGTAAAAAAAACTTTTGAAACAAATTTTTTTGCCCGTGAAAGGGGCTGCTTGTGCCCCCTTTGTTCAGGGGGTGTTAAGCACGCCCGACTGTTTTTTTAAAAGCCCCTTCGAGCAGCGCTCTTTTGGGAAAGGGGAAAAATTTGGATTTCAACAGGTGTTTTGGTTTCCCCAGCATTTTAAATGCCCCTTAAAAGGTGTGTTTAGGCTTTGAAAAAAAATTTCCTTCTGGGTTTTTTTTGAAAAAAGGCCCCCTTTTTTGGGGGGTTCTTTTTGGGTTTTAAGCCAAAAAAGGGATGAAATTAAAAGGAAAAAGGTTTTTCCCCTTAAAATTTTTGTAAATTTAAAATAGAAAAAAAGCGAGCAATTTTTGAAAAAAACAGGAAAAAGGGGAGTGAAGGGCACTCAGCAAAAGTACCCCCACGGTGTTTTTTGTAAGTGGGGGGATTACACCTAAAAAAAAAAACCCCCCTTTAGTGAACACTGAAAAAATTTCATTGTGTGAAGGCCCTTTTTTTGGGGGGTTTATTAGTTTGCCAAAACAATGTATTTTATTTTTTATGGGAAAGGTCACCAAAAGATTTTTGAAATTAAAAAAAGAATAAAACACCCAAAATTTTTTTTAAAAATTACAAGGTTTAGGCCCCCGGCAGACCTCAGAGAGTACAGAGGGTGGTTGAAATTTAATGGGCGGGATTACCTTAAAAAAAAAAAAAACCCGATGAGTGCCCGAAAAAAAATGTTCATTGCTTGAAAGGCCTTTTTGTGGATTTTTATGTTTGAAGCAAGTATTGTATTTTTTTTTGGGGGGGGTCAAAATAGATTTTTGTAAATTTAAAAAGAAAAAGCGCAGCATTTTTAAAAAATTCCAAGGTAGCCTGACAGCCCCAAAAAGTACACGCAGCTTTTTGAAGTAAGGGGGAATTACCAAAAAAAAAAACTCCAGACTGCAGTGAAAGAAACACAACTGTTCATTGCTGTGAAAGGCTCCTTTGTGACTTCATAGTTTTTTGAACAAGGTATTGTTTCGGAGGGAAAGCACTCACACTATTATTTCAATTGCAGGGCAGCAAGAATTAACAAGAAAAAAAAAGAGTCTGTCAGTGCAGTAAGATGTACAGACAGCGTTGATACAGAGCAAATACAGCGTCCCCTGCATTTTCCACAAAAAACCTTGCAGAGTTTTTAAAAACAACACTGCAGGCAAAGGAAGCTTTACAAGCCGGTGGTAAATACCCTGTAAAACACAGTAACTAAATCGCAATCTTAACGTCCCTCGAGTCAGAGGAGCGTTTTCCCTAACTGAGTTCACAGCCAGTGACGCTAAAATGGGGCGGCGCCTTTTATAGTGATTTGAATATTTAGCATCCAATCAAGCATGCATTATTTAAAATGACGAAGCGTACAGGATGTGCCCACTTTTTTAGGATTCCTCTTTGGGGCTGACAAAAATAATTCCCTCTCAAAGAATTAGGGGAACTTCCCATTCGGATACGATATAGGGAAATTCGGAAACTAAGTATCGGAATTCCGATACAGCGAATTTTCGGCGATACCCGATATTGCGGTATCTGAAGCTCAACACTAAATAGACAGTAGGATAGATAGATAATAATAAAAGGGATAGAAATTATGTAGATAATAGATAGAAGATAGTAGATGATAATAGAAAAATAGATAGCTAGATTAGATAGATAGACAATGCTATAAATAATAGATAGACAGATAGCTATAGATAATAGATAGATAGTTTAAAAAATAGTCGATGATAGATAATAGATAGATAGTAGATTGAAAGAAATAGATGAAAGAAGATGGGGATAGATAGATAATGATATATAGATAGACAGTAGAAAAATAGATAAATAGAAGATAGCTGATAATAGATAAATAGACAGATAGTAGATGATAGATAGATAGATAATAGTAAATAGACAAATAGCTAGAAAATTTAGATAATAAATGATAGTAATGGATAGATAGAAAAATAGAAAGATAGATAATAGATGATAATAAATAGATAATAAATAGATAATAGATAAATAAAGATAGATAATGATAATAGATAATAGGTAGACAAATCTAGATAATAGATAAATAGATAATAGTTAGATAATAGAAAAATAGATGATATTTAATAGATAGATAGATAATAAATAGATAGATAGATAGATAATATATAGATAGATAATAATAAAAGATAGATAGATAGTAATAGATATACAGTACAGACCAAAAGTTTGGAAAATTTTTTCCCATTCAGTGATTTTTCTGTATTTTCATGACTATGAAAAATTTTAGAACACACTGAAGGCATCAAAACTATGAATTAAAAGTGGAATTTTTACATTAACTTTACAAAAAAGTGTGAAACAATGAAAATATGTCTTTTAAATTTTAGGATCTTCAAAGTAGCCACCTTTTACTTTGATTTATGCTTTGCACGCAGAAAAGGTGAAGGATGGACTTACATGCCTGGTTTCCCACGTGAAGCATGGAGGAGAAGGTGTGATGTGTGGGGGTGCTTTGCTGGTGAAATGTTGGGGATTTATAAAAATTGAAGGATATGAACCAGAGGTATCACAGCATCTTAGCAGCATGCTATTCCCTCCGGGTTTTCGTTTAGTTGGACCATATTTTTTTTCAACAGGAGAATGACCCCAAAAACACCTCCAGATGTGAAGGGCATTTGCCCAAAAAGGAGAGTGAATGGGGTGCTCGCCAGAAGATGGCCCCAGTCCCCCTAACCAATGGATGGTTTGGGGGGAGTGGACCGCTCATGTTTTTTTGAAAAACCCCAAACAGGTCCCCCAGAAACCCCCCCCCAAAACCCCCCCAACCCCCCCCGTTCCGGTGGGAACCCAGGCATGTAGACCCCCGTTATTTTTTTTGGTGAAACGAATCAAAGCAAAAGGTGGCTACTTTGAAGACCTAAAAATATAAGACATATTTTCAGTTGTTTGCACTTTTTTGTAAAGTGTAATGAAAAATTCCAATGTTTTTAATTCATAGTTTTGATGCCTTCATTTGTAATTCTACAATTTCATGGTCTTAAAAAATACAGAAAAATCATTGAATGAAAAGGTGTGTCCAAATTTTTCGTCGTACTGCATGATGAATAGATAGATAATAGTAGATAATAGATAGAAAAAAGATGACAGATAGAAGAAGTTAAGATAATGATAGATAGATAGAAGAAGAGATAGATTAAAAAAAGATGAAGATATTACATAGATAATAGATAGATAAAATGGTAAAATAAAAAATTTAAAGACGACGGGCAACACACACACAAAATCTTCACGCAATAGCATTATTTTTTTTAAAAAATGGGAATTAAATGGTTTGGGCTCCCACGCAATTTTCGCGCCAGAGGGGAAAGCCGATGGCTTGGGCCAATATTTCAAGCCTGGAAGGGTTAAACCCATGGGGTTCCCAGGCTATGAATATCAGCCCGCAGCTAGCTTTACGGGCTTTTAAAAAGGGGGACCCACAAAAAAAATGACTGGGTCCCCCTAAAATTTATAGCCAGAAAGGCTATGCAGACAGCTGTGGGTGATATTCTAGCCTAGGAATGGATATTGGGGGTACCCCCGGCAAAAAATACCAGCCCCCAGCGCCACAGAATTGGCGCATTGTGCATGTGCATTCCGGCACTTAGCCCCTCTCTTCCCCACTCCCCTGTAGCGGTGGTATATGGGTAATAAGGGGTTAATATCACCTTGCTATTGTAAGGTGATATTAAGCCCGGTTTAAAAATAGAGAGGTGTCAATAAGACGCCTATCCATTATTAATCTTAAGTTAATAAAGGGTTAAAAAAAACACACGCATAAGAATAAATTATTTTAATGAAATAAAACACAACACGGTTTTCATCTCTTTATTATACGCTCAGAGACATGCGACGCCCTCGATCTCCTGTAATAAAACGTAAAAAAATAAAACAACCGTATACTCCGTGTCCGACGCAGTCCAATTAATAACGAATGTCCCACGATGGTCTCCCTATAGAACAGTAACATCAGGTGATGCCTGTGTTATATGTATGTTATGTGTTATTTGTATGTTATATGTATGTTATGTGTTATGTATGTTTCTGTATGTTATGTGTTGTATGTTATGTGTATGTTCTGTATGTTTATATATTATGTGTATGTTCTGTATGTTATGTGTTGTATGTTATGTGTATGTTCTGTATGTTATGTGTTGTATGTTATGTGTATGTTCTGTATGTTATGTGTTATATGTATGTTCTGTATGTTATATGTATGTTCTGTATTTATATGTATTACTGTATTTATGTGTTGTATGTTATATGTATGTTCTGTATGTTATGTGTTGTATGTCATATATATGTTCTGTATGTTATGTGTTGTATGTTATATGTATGTTCTATATGTTATGTGTTGTATGTTATATGTATGTTCTGTATGTTATGTGTTGTATGTTATATGTATTTATGTGTTGTATGTTATATGTCTATTCTGTATGTTTTGTTTGTATGTTATATGTATGTACTGTATGTTATGTGTTGTATGTTATATGTATGTTATCTGTTCTATGTTAATGTTTGTACAGTATGTTATGTGTTATATGTATGTTAAATGTATGTTATGTGTTATATGTTATGTGTATGTTCTGTGTTATATGTATGTTATATTGTGTATGTATGGATGGTTTTTTTTTACATTCAACACATTAGCCGGATGATGGACTACTACTGTCCCATCATTGGCTAATGTGTCACTCACTGACAGTGTAGCAGGCATAGCTGGATGGGACTTGTAGTCCCATCGGACGATGCCTTCATACACACACACACACACACACCAAAGCCGGGCGGCACAGCTCAGCCAATGGCGGGGGATTTGAATCCCGCGTGCTCATTGGCTGAGCCGCCCTCGGCTCTGCCAATGAGCGGCTTGGGCGGGGAATTTGAAGCGGCGAAACCCGCCCCGACTTTTTTTCAAATTGGTCGCCAGCGTTCGGCGCGACTGGATGCCAGGGTCAGGTTTCGTTTCATGAAACCCGACTTTGGCAAAAATCTGCGGTTTTTGAAAATGAACGACCTGTTTCCTACTCACCACGTCTCTGGTGATAAAAAGTTGTTTAGGGTTTTCAAAGAGGATGCAAGTAGTTTTTTGAGCTACATCCCTGTGCTTATGGAAATGAAGGACAGAGGATGGGGATCGTTATGTCCTTGGTAAGGGTGGATCCACAGACATTGGCCCTCTCCCTCCGCACCCGAACGCATGTCAGTGAACCTGTTTTTTGAGGCTCTGGGGCACATTTATGATGAGCCTGATAGAGTGCATCTGAGGGAGGATATGGTGATGAGTGTGACACAGGGAAGCACTCACCGGAATGGTTCTGTTCAGAGTTTAGACGCTGGGCTGTTGAAATATCCTGGAATGACGCCGCCCAGAGGGGTTTGTTCCACCGTGGCCTGTCCAATGGTCTACAGGATGCTCTGGCATTACATCAGCCCCCTGATATTCTGGAGGACACCATAACTCAGGTGGTCAGCATAGACCAGAGGCTCCGTGCTAGAGGATTGATGCAGCAGGAGACCCCGTTATTCTCCAACCTGAGTGACATTGCATCCAACCCTGAGCACTTGGAGGTAGGGGCTATCTTGTTGAAGGAAAGAGAAGAAACAACCAACTATGCTTTTACTGTGGAGCCTCTGGACATTGGAACATGGACTGTCCCTCTTGTCCTTCTTCTGCTAAGCCATCAGGAAACGCCTAAGTCTGGGTAACGATCAAGGAGGTTACCCAGACTATCAGGTACATTTTTCCTCACTTGCTAAAATTCTTCTTCAGGTGGAGTTGGAACTTGCTGGCGGTCCTGTGGTTACCACCACCTTTGTTGACTGTGGTTCTACTATTAATCTGATTGATACCCGGGTGGTGACTCTTAATAAGATAGGTATAGTCAGGCTTAAAGATCCTGTTAGAATCGTGGCTATTGACTCCTCTCCTCTCACTGGTGATGGAATTTGTTCTATGTCTGAAGTCTTTTCGCTGAAAGTGGGTTTACTCATTTGGAAAAATTAAGTTGCTTTGTTCTTAATAATTTGCCTGCAGGTCTGGTACTGGGGATGCCTTGGTTCAACACCATAACCCTATTATTGATTGGGTCACGGGGGAGATCATTCAGTGGGGATGTAAGTCTAATGGTTTGTGTTGTAACTTGGGACCTCTGGTCACCCCTGTAAAATCTGTGTCAGTATCATCTGTCAGTCTGGAGGGTATTCCGGAATACCTGAAGGACTTTGAAACATTTGTTTCTGAAAGTGAGGTTGAGCGCTTCCACCACATAGACCTTTTGATTGTGCCATTGATTTAGATCCTTGAGCCAAGTTACCCAAGGCTCGTCTGTTTAATTTGTCTGGGACCGAGCATCTAACCATGAAGGAGTACATCACCGAAAGTCTCCGCAAGGGGCATATTCGGCCTTCTGTTTCACCAGTGGCAGCGGGTTTCTTTTTGGTAAAAAAAAAGGATGGTGGTTTGCAGCCGTGCCTCGACTTTCAGGAACTGACCAAGATTATGGTTAAAAACACGCACCCTGTTGTGAATGTGTTGGAGACAACTTTGGAGCTGAGGCTCCCTCTGGTGGTTTGCTGAGGGTATTGAACCTATGTTGAACAGCAAGAGTTCTCCACCTGCAATGGATGAATGGTTAACAGGGGGGATGGACTGGCCTGATATAATGAGCTGGCCTCCCATGATCCTCGCCGGTGATCAATTGTTACTTCCTGGTCTAGGTTGGAATTCAGCTTGGTTTTCTGCTGTCTCCTGCTATCATTCATATAAGTTATTTTCTGTGATTTGATTTCCCTTGTTTTTACGGCCTTGCTTTGGAGTTCAGCCGGGTCCCCTTTGGAGGGCTTGCACTGGTTTCTGTTCTCTTTTTGTATTTGCACTTGTGCTCAGTTCCTGTGATATTTTACTGCTGGGTAGCTGCGTTTTTAACACCAGAGATCTGATATAGGTGGTCGAGATCATGTTGTCTCAGCATTTTTGGATTCAGAAGTGTTGGAATTTTTCCTAGGGTTTTGCTGGGTTGCAGACAGTATTCTCTCATGTACTATCCTATCTAGACAGTTTTGGGCCCCAGCGTTTGCTCATTCTATTTTCTGTCTGTGTTCCTGTTTTCCTCTTGTCTAACCACCATTATATGTTTGGGGCTTCCTAATACTTTGGGGCTCTACTCCCGGGGCAGTTAGCTTTCCTCTTTCCATCTACAGGGGTAGCTAATCTCTCCTGCTGTGATGAGGCATCTAGAGCACCGTAGAAACGTACCACGGCTGCTTCTAGTTGTGAGCTTAGTTTAGGGTCTGCAACCTATTAGATACCAACCTCTCTGGTGTTTGGCTGCCTTGGCGGCTTTTTGCTCCTGCCCTCCTCAGCTACCACAACATAACAGTACCAGCTTCTTCTGAACCTGATCTATGTTACCAACTCACTGGGGCCAAATGGTTCTCTAAGCTTGATTTTCGAGGGCTTACAACCTATAAGAGTATGGGAAGGGGATGAATGGAAAACTGCATTTTTGACGACTGAAGGGCTGTTTGAAAACTTGGTTATCCCTTTTGTCTCACTAACACTTTTACTGTTTTTCAGAATTTCATTAATGTTATTTTCTCCGACCTAATTGGGCATTATGTGGGTTATCTACCTGGATGACATTTTGGTGTACTCGGCGGATAGTCAAACTCACTTGCACCATCTGCGTATGGTTCTTATGAGACTCAGGGAGAATTATTTGTATGCCAAATTGGAGAAATGATCATTTTTCATACAAGAACTGTCCTGTCAGGGTTTGATTGTGTCAGAGGAGGGATTCCGCATGCATCCTAAAGAAGGTCCAGGCCATTACAGATTGGGTGCAGCCTCATGACTTGCAGCGATTTTTGGGCGTTGCTAACTTCTATAGGAAGTTTATTAAGGGTTTTTCACAAGTGGTAAAGCCTTTGATGCACCTAAGGGGGTGGATATGAAAAAATGGTCCGTGGTTGCGAAAAATTCTTTCCTGACGTTGAAAAAATGTTTTACTTCATCTCCTGTGTTGGTACAACCCGATCCGTCAAGACCTTTTGTCGTGGAGGTGACGCTTCTGAGGTAGTGGTGGGGGCAGTTTTGACTCAGGGTCCTTCTACCCTTACTAATCTTAAGCCGTGCTCCTTCTTTTATAAAAAATTCTCTTCTGCCGAGAGAAATGATGATGTCGGAAATAGGGAATTGTTGGTGGTTAAGTTGGCCTTTGAAGAATGGAGGCATTTCCTGGAGGGGGCCGTTCATTCCATCACAGTTATCACTGATCATAAAAATTTGGCCTATATCGAGTCTGCCAAGAGATTGACCCACAGACAGGCTCGGTTGGTTTTTTTTTTTTTTCTTGTTTTAATTTTACTATCACATTCCGCCCGGGACCTAAGAAAATTAAGGCTGATGCTTTATCCCAAAGCTTTGATTCTGTGTCCCCCTCCAGAACCCCCTCCTCCATTCTCCAGCCAAGGGTAGGTAGTGGTGGCCCAAATCTCATCTGATTTACAGAGAAAAATTTTGGAGCCCAAACGTGGGCTCCTATAAAAAACCTCCGGTAAACGTTCGTACCAGAGCATTTTCGTCTCAGACTCCCTTTAGGGTTTTCACGATTCTGTGTTAAGTGCTCATCCTGGGATTGCTCCGGGGGAAGTCGCAGGGTTTTGGGGCCCCCCTTTGATACAATAAAAAAATTTTTTGGGGCATGGGGGGTGGGCCCTTCAAAAGTTTCATGTGCTGGGGGGAATTGGGCCTTTCCCCAATCAGATAATTGGGCTTTATCACAAATTTCCTCCTTCCGGGGGGAATCGTGGTTGGGTGGGGGTGGAAGGTTCTCCAAAAAGCTCCTTTTTCCTTTTCCCTTCCCCCTTGCAAACCTTGGCCCGTTATTTATAAGAATTATTCATTGCAGGTGTTAAAATGGGTGCAGACGGGTGTGCGTTTGTGGCCGGGTTTTTGGGAGTGCTTTTTGTAAAACTAGGAATTGTTGTCATTTTTTCCATCTCCCATTTTAATGGCAATAATGCATGAACCAATTTTTGGGAAATTTTTGAGGGGTTTGGGCCTCTTCCAACAGGGGGGGTGGGTATTGCCCGGGAGAATGCATTAAGGGGCCTTAGTGTTAGGGGTTCCCTTTGGGTAAATTTTGGGGGTTTTAACCCCTTTGGGGGTTTTTCCCCCAGGTTTCAGTTTTCCGGGCCCAAAATGCACGGTAAAAAGTTGGAAAATTTTTTAGGGGGGGAGGTGGGGGTTCGGAAAACTCAAAGGGCCCAAGGGAAAACTTTTGCAAACAGGGGGGGGTCAATCCGGGTTTGAGTTGGGGAAAAGGGGTGGTTTTCCCCAGCAATATCAAGCAATTTAAATTCCCCCCCATGAAGTGGGCCCCCAAATTTTTTGGCCCTACAAAATTTGGAGGTTGTCAATGTGCCTACAAAGCGTTGCCCCCTCCTTTAAAATTTTAATTCTTTCCTAGGCCCGTTTTAAACCTGTGGGGGCGTTGGGGGTTTATTGATGTGGCCATATGGTAGGGGCCTGGAGTCGGGTGGGGGATATATTGACTCTGGTGGGCGCCCCGGGAACCTTTATCTATACCTGGAAAGGGGATTTTTTGAGGGTCGCCGGGTCCGGGCCTTTGGGGGCCCCCATCCTGGGGGGCCCTTTATCCAAAAAAAACCTGAACCGGGGGGCGGGGGCCCCCTGTTAACATTTGGTTATGTCTGGGTTTGGCATGTTATTTTCTTTGGGCCTCCTTTTTGGTTGGGGGGGTATTTAACCCACCGAAAGGGGTTTTCTGTCTTATACCTCGTTTGTCTGTGTGTTGCCCCCCTTTGCTGTTATACTATTTGTTTTGAGTTTTCCTGCTTTTTCGCTCGGGTTTTTACCTGGCCGTTTTATCGACTTTCCTTCCTTCACCCCGGGACCTATTTACCCCCGGGTTTGACCTGGATGTTTGACTTTCTTCGGGACCGTCCGGTCCCCGCATTGGGACTTTGTCCCCCCCGGCCCTTCCCTCAGTCACTGGTTTTGTTCCTTTTTACTACCTTATCCCTTCCGCCCCTTTTTGTGACCCCCCACGCGGTACACCCAAACCCAGCGGTACAGGGGGTTTTGACATTACCCTTGGGAAAAAAAAAATTGGGGGAAAAAATCAATTTTTTGGGGAAAAAAATTTTTTTTTATGGCTTACATTATAAATTCTGTGAAGCACTTGGGGG